>NIVC01000890.1:34887-64887 GCA_002269645.1 Macrostomum lignano | reverse complement strand
TACTCCCCCATCCCTACTTCCCCATCCCCACTCCCCCATCCCTACTCCCCATCCCTACTTCCCCATCCCCACTCCCCCATCCCTACTTCCCCATCCCCACTCCCACATCCCTACTTCCCCATCCCTACTTCCCCATCCCTACTTCCCCATCCCCACTCCCCCATCCCCGCTCCCCCATCCCTACTTCCCCATCCCCACTCCCCACTCTCACTCCCCCATCCCCACTCCCCATCCCCACTTTCAAAAATTCCAGAAAGCGTTATTGCATCCCATTTTAAATTGTTTATCCCTGCAAAGCACAAAGCGCGCTTGACGCCCTTCAACCATCCAACAGGTCACCTACGAAGACGTGAAAGCGCGCTGGCAAAGCTCCTTGAGCAGCGGGGACAATGGCGCCCTCGTCTACCTGACCACCCAGCTGCAGTCGCCCGTTTCAGATTTGATCGCTCGCCAACGCTTGGCTTATATGCGCAGAGGCTCCGAATTTAATCGTTTGGTTCGGCCTAGCAGCAAGAAGTTTTATAGTCAAAGGATTCACCTCTCACTGTCGGCTAATAGCAAGTACTTGATGTTCCGATTGCCGGATTCCGACTTGCAGTCTCAGCAGCCTCAGCATCAATATTCTTCAACTGTGCACAAAGTGCCAATACAACATCTGGCTCGGGTTGATATCGGCCGGGACACCGTTGGTGTTACCGATTCTAGGCAGCTTAAACTCCTGTCCGACTATGCCATACAGCTGCTTTATAGGTAAATCTGCTATAGAGTTTGTCCCATTCGGGTTGATCCCAATAAGCATTTATCCCATGGGGTCTTTATCACACGTGTGCTTATTGCATGGGTATTTATCACACGTGTGTTTATAGCATAGGGGATTTATCATACGTGTTTATCGAATGGGGTATCTATCACACGTTTTTATCGCATAGGGGTATTTATCACACGTGTGTTTATCCTGTAGGTATCTATCACACGTGTGTATCGAATGAGGTATTTATCACACGTGTGTTTATTCCTCGCTAACTTCACTCCTTCTCTCATTTATCCCATGGTATTTTTACTTCTTTCCTGTTTGTTGTCTCATAAATGTCTCTCTTCTTTATTTTTTTCTCATTTGTTTTAGCCCATTTATAGTTTTTCAATTTTTTCTAGGTGCTTAATAAACAACTCAACCCTTCTCACCTTTCAACCGCGCAGAGGCGAGCCGAACGACTTTGGCGATCAAACAGCAGAAGCGGCAGCCCAGCAGCAGCAACAACAGCAGCAGCAGCAGCTGCAACTGCAGCAAATCGAAAATCTGCTTGAAACCGAAATCAGCTGCCTGCTGCACACAGACGATGCTGAAGTGTTTCACCACTGGTCAGACGGTCTGAACCGTCTTAATGGCGGCCCAATGAGATCGCCTCTCTATCGGCAGCAATTGGACGGCTTTGTCCGACTAGAACTGGAGGCCAGACTGGTTGTGCTGGCCCAGGCTGGGGTCAGCCCGGCCGCGCTGGCGGCTACTCCGCAGCCTACAGTTTGCGAGCCGCCGGACAATTACAATTTTGCCTGATAATGCTTATCTAGTGTTGTTGTTGCTTCCAGATCCGAGTCCCCCTTTTTTACAAGAGCATCGTTTTGAGCCTTGTTGAAACGAAAAGTGTGCTATAAGTAATTAACTAAAAAACCAATTGAAAACGTTACCATGACAGGAATCGCTAAACAGCCATTGCAAACAACTCACTAGTGACTCTAGCGACTCTGGGACAACTCCTGTGACTTTTTAACGTCTCAAACGCGTCTAACTCGACGGAGAGGCGACTGTTGCGTCACAAGCGCGTCACGTGAGTTGTAGAATCGTAAAAGAGTCGTCCAAGAATCGTTGTGTTGGCACTTAGCTTTCGCTAGAGATGCGACTCAGATCATGAAGCGACGCAAATGCGCTTCTAAACACAACTCAGTTCCTCTACAGTGACTCTAGCACGCCTCAAATACCACTTTACGCCCCAGAGTCACTTGCATCGCCCCAGTGTCGTTTCAGAGTTTCAGGAAATAAAACGCTTCAAAGTGATTGTTGAGCGACTCTTTGACGATGACGACTTTTTGGCGGCTTGTACCGTGACATCTCGTCATTTTTAGAGTCGCTTCGAGTCACTTCTCTCCAATTTTACCTGTGCCATCTGCAACGACTCTGAAATGACTCTGGGGCGACGCAAGCGACTCTGGGACGCTTTTTGGCCTGGGTACCGTTTTCATCGGGTTAAAGCAAAATTGTTACAATTTCACTACAACTCACTACGGCTATTTTCATTCAAATCGTGTTTAAAGACAAAAAACCATCTATAGATTCTGCTTATTCAGTCTTTTGAAACAGTTTTTAGTTCTATTCAAGTTTTTTTCGGTTGATTCGGTGATTTAGTTTTAACAGGAAGAAATTGTTTTTTTTGTTTTGATTCGTCTAACCTTGCCTTAAGCAACGACAGGATTTATTTAACTCTAAAATTAAGGGTTATTTATTATACTGTTCCCATTATTTGCCTGTTCTGACAAATTAAATTTATAGTTAATTCATTATGATTGATTAGGTGATAGTATATTTGCCTAATAGGCAAATTATGTTGTGCTGTTAGGTTTGAGAATAGAATTAATCTATTTCGCTTTCACATTATCTCAGCGTCCAAATTGACTGTTCATTTTTTACACATTTTATTGCTGCATTGTATATTTTAATACAAGCGACGATGTATATTGATTTCTGTTTTGAATCTAAAAACGAAATTTGGAACCAAAATCGATGTCCAATACTTAATATTTGTATCGTGTATCTGTACCTAAATTAACCAAGTAAAACTGCTACTTTGTTTGCATAATTTATTCCTGAGTCAACTTTGAAGCGAAGAATTCCTTTTTATATTCCTAATATTGAACACAAATTCTGTGAGTGTAAGGGGGTGAATAAGAAGCTATATAGTGGCTGCGTAGTTTAGATTATATCGCAAATGTTCTCCAACCGTCTGCGTTTCAGCGTCGAGATTTTATAGCCTATTAAAAATCTACAATCGGTTAGCCAGTTTGCAAACAGCTAACCCATAAAAATCGATAATGACCAACCAACCCCCACTCGCAGCACGTCAGAGAAGGGGCATCCAGCTAATTATCAGCCATTATGTAGGGTTACCCGCGGAGGGGGGTAGATGTGAAGATCAAGAACACTTTGGTCCAACCAGAAAACTGATAGCCAACCACCCCCCTCCCCTAACGCCTAGCCCGGCAATCCAGCCTTCCAGCCTTGGTGAAATTTGTCAGGGTTAGCATTGGTACTCGTAAAAGGGAAACGAAAAAGGGTGAGACAAGAAAATCGATAAGCGCCAACCAACCACCCCCTTACGTGCAGCGTGGTAAAAGATGCTCGTAACAGGGTAGGATGCGAAAGCCAACAAGAAAATCGATAAACACCAACCACCCCTTGCGTGAAGGGGTGTGATCCTCCCATAAAAAAGGAATTCTAGTTCTAGGCTATATACGATTTCTAATACTACCCTTATAAGGCTCAAGGCGTAATATGACAGAGTCTGTTTCAATCTCAACTTAAAAAATTACAATATAAGTATCTTGATTGCAGGTTGCAACAAAACAGTACTTTTTATTATTGCTCTCCACTCTCCAGTGTAGTTCCTTTATGCCCAAGCGATGCTTTTCTTTTCGGGCTTCCGTTTGTTTCGAAAGAAACAAGATCTATAATTTCTACTTTCACATTATCAATTACCAGGGGTAGTACAGTACTATTTCAAGATTTTTCCTCTTAGTTCAAGCCAGGGCTGCAGAAAATATTGTGCCCAGTTACTTGGTATTTTTGCATTATTGAAATTTTTTATTATACAATAATTATTATGGGATTCATATATTAAACAAGCTGTACTTGCATGTATTTGCACTTCGTTGATTTTTGCCGCTAAGAAGCATGCCATTCTAGCTACTTATTTTTTTACAATATGCTTGTACAAATATATAAAAAAGCGTATTAAAAGCTATTGAATATTCCTAACTCCTAACCATTGTCGACTTTTCATGCAGTTCCTTTCAAACAGATTCGCTTAAGTAATTCAGAGTGCGCCTCCACCTCCAGATCCTTAGTTGCTGGGCCACTTCCCGATCCTCAGTTGCTGGGCCACTCCAGATCCTCAATTGCTGGGCCACTTCCCGATCCTCAGTTGCTGGGCCACTTCCCGATCCTCAGTTGCTGGGCCACTTCCCGATCCTCAGTTGCTGGGCCACTTCCAGATCCTCATTTGCTGGGCCACTTCCCGATCCTCAGTTGCTGGGCCACTTCCAGATCCTCAGTTGCTGGGCCACTTCTCGATCCTCAGTTGCTGGGCCACTCCAGATCCTCAGTTGCTGGGCCACTCCAGATCCTCAATTGCTGGGCCACTTCCAGATCCTCAGTTGCTGGGCCACTTCCAGATCCTCATTTGCTGGGCCACTTCCCGATCCTCAGTTGCTGGGCCACTTCCAGATCCTCAGTTGCTGGGCCACTTCTCGATCCTCAGTTGCTGGGCCACTCCAGATCCTCAGTTACTGGGCCACTCCAGATCCTCAATTGCTGGGCCACTTCCAGATCCTCAGTTGCTGGGCCACTTCCAGATCCTCATTTGCTGGGCCACTTCCCGATCCTCAGTTGCTGGGCCACTTCCAGATCCTCAGTTGCTGGGCCACTTCTCGATCCTCAGTTGCTGGGCCACTTCCAGATCCTCAGTTGCTGGGCCACTTCCAGATCCTCAGTTGCTGGGCCACTTCCAGATCCTCAGTTGCTGGGCCACTTCCAGATCCTTAGTTGCTGGGCCACTTTCAGATCCTCAGTTGCTGGGCCACTTCCAGATCCTCAGTTGCTGGGCCACTTTCAGATCCTCAGTTGCTGGGCCACTTCCAGATCCTTAGTTGCTGGGCCACTTTCAGATCCTCAGTTGCTGGGCCACTTCCAGATCCTCAGTTGCTGGGCCACTTTCAGATCCTCAGTTGCTGGGCCACTTCCAGATCCTCAGTTGCTGGGCCACTTTCAGATCCTCAGTTGCTGGGCCACTTCCAGATCCTTAGTTGCTGGGCCACTTCCAGATCCTCAGTTGCTGGGCCACTTTCAGATCCTCAGTTGCTGGGCCACTTCCAGATCCTCAGTTGCTGGGCCACTTCCAGATCCTCAGTTGCTGGGCCACTTCCAGATCCTCAGTTGCTGGGCCACTTTCAGATCCTCAGTTGCTGGGCCACTTCCAGATCCTCAGTTGCTGGGCCAGCCTCCCAGATCCCCAGTTGCTGGGCCAGCCTCTCAGATCCCAGTTGCTGGGCCACTTCCAGATCCTCAGTTGCTGGGCCACTTCCAGATCCTCAGTTGCTGGGCCACTTCCAGATCCTCAGTTGCTGGGCCACTTCCAGATCCTCAGTTGCTGGGCCACTTCCAGATCCTCAGTTGCTGGGCCACTTCCAGATCCTCAGTTGCTGGGCCACTTCCAGATCCTCAGTTGCTGGGCCACTTCCAGATCCTCAGTTGCTGGGCCACTTCCAGATCCTCAGTTGCTGGGCCACTTCCAGATCCTCAGTTGCTGGGCCACTTCCAGATCCTCAGTTGCTGGGCCAGCCTCCCAGATCCCCAGTTGCTGGGCCAGCCTCTCAGATCCCCAGTTGCTGGGCCACTTCCAGATCCTCAGTTGCTGGGCCACTTTCAGATCCTCAGTTGCTGGGCCACTTCCAGATCCTCAGTTGCTGGGCCACTTCCAGATCCTCAGTTGCTGGGCCACTTTCAGATCCTCAGTTGCTGGGCCACTTCCAGATCCTTAGTTGCTGGGCCACTTCCAGATCCTCAGTTGCTGGGCCACTTTCAGATCCTCAGTTGCTGGGCCACTTTCAGATCCTCAGTTGCTGGGCCACTTCCAGATCCTCAGTTGCTGGGCCACTTCCAGATCCTCAGTTGCTGGGCCACTTTCAGATCCTCAGTTGCTGGGCCACTTCCAGATCCTCAGTTGCTGGGCCAGCCTCCCAGATCCCCAGTTGCTGGGCCAGCCTCTCAGATCCCCAGTTGCTGGGCCACTTTCAGATCCTCAGTTGCTGGGCCACTTCCAGATCCTTAGTTGCTGGGCCACTTCCAGATCCTCAGTTGCTGGGCCACTTTCAGATCCTCAGTTGCTGGGCCACTTCCAGATCCTCAGTTGCTGGGCCACTTCCAGATCCTCAGTTGCTGGGCCACTTCCAGATCCTCAGTTGCTGGGCCACTTTCAGATCCTCAGTTGCTGGGCCACTTCCAGATCCTCAGTTGCTGGGCCAGCCTCCCAGATCCCCAGTTGCTGGGCCAGCCTCTCAGATCCCCAGTTGCTGGGCCACTTCCAGATCCTCAGTTGCTGGGCCACTTCCAGATCCTCAGTTGCTGGGCCACTTCCAGATCCTCAGTTGCTGGGCCACTTCCAGATCCTCAGTTGCTGGGCCACTTCCAGATCCTCAGTTGCTGGGCCACTTCCAGATCCTCAGTTGCTGGGCCACTTCCAGATCCTCAGTTGCTGGGCCACTTCCAGATCCTCAGTTGCTGGGCCACTTCCAGATCCTCAGTTGCTGGGCCACTTCCAGATCCTCAGTTGCTGGGCTAACTCTTCAATTCCATAGTGTATCACCAATCGATGATAGTCGCTATACGTTTATTGCACTGCCAAAATTGCAGCATGAAACGTCCATCAGTTCCATATTCAAATGGCATCGCCTCCGCTATGCCAGCTGCTAACGCTGGTCATTGGACTTCTGTTGGACAGTGGCCGAATGCTAAGGTTTGTTCTCTTTGATTTCTTACAGACAAAATAGCCCTAATTTTTTAAGTCTTGCCTTCGCAAATCGGTTCTACGAGTAATTCACATCGTACCTTTGCAGCGTCCCTGCCAATCAGTTCCAACCGCTGTCGACGCCTATAGACAGAATCTGCTAAGCACAGACTACGATCATCATAATCATTTGCGGCATAGCAACCAACGCGATCAGCATAGCAACCAGCCGAGCTATCATGCCAATAGTCTCCATGGCAACCAGTTGGATAGCCATCCCGTTAATCAGTTTGGCTATCACCGTACCAGTCAGCAGCAGCAGCAGCCAATCGACCAGCATAGCAACAAACGAGTTACCATAGCAACCAGTGAGCCAGAGCTTTCGCCTATTCTCGCATCCGATCTGCACCAGTCGCCAGTTGTTCACGTCAGTAATTTGGCGCCCAACACCACCGAAGCCGCCCTGCTGCACAGTCTGTCATCTTTCGGCGTTATTCGCGACATTGTCGTCCTGCCCAGCCGGGCTACGGCCTACGTCCAGTTCAACGACATCCTGGCTGCGCAGACTGCAGTGGCGGCTAGTCGCGGCAATCAGCGACCGCCGACGGTGCACGGCCAACGTCTTCGACTTCAGTACTGCCGACAGCCGGGCATCGATCATGCCGGAGCTCTGGACGGCGGCCGGAGATCCCGGGTCCTCCTGCTGGTGCTCACTGATCTGGCCGCTGGCGGGCCGCCGGTCACCGCCCAGCTGTTGCGTCAGGCGGCTAGCCAGTTTGGCCGAATCACTCGACTGCTGGTCATGCGCCGGGACCACGTGGCCGACATGTGCGTTCACGTGAGTGTTGATATAATTGTGTTTATGTTGCGTTTGGATTGCTTCACTGTGTGCTATAGAGAGTTATTATAACTGTCCCTAATTGATCCCCAATTGTATAATCCTGCTTACCAAAACTATATCCTGCTCCCAAAACCCCCATATCCTGCTCCCCAAATTCCATATATCCTGCTCTTTAAATCCCCTATATCCTTCTCCCCGAATTTCCTATATCCTGCTCCCCAAATCCCCTATATCCTGCTCCCCAAATCCCCTATATCCTGCTCCCCAAATCCCCTATATCCTGCTCCCCAAATCCCCTATATCCTGCTCCCCAAATCCCCTATATCCTGCTCCCCAAATCCCCTATATCCTGCTCCCCAAATCCTCTATATCCTGCTCCCCAAATCCCCTATATCCTGCTCCATAACTTTCCTTTATTCTTCCTCACCTCATTCTTCTTCCTATTTTCATCCATATCATGCATGAATAAACAATAACCAGTTAAGAGCAGGAAATATAACTAAAGCCGCTTTGCCACCCTGCCCCCACCCCTGCAGGCCCTTGTCGAGTACTCCAGCCAGGAGGAGGCCACGCGCGCCAAGCGCCACCTTAACGGCGCCCAACTGTTCCAGGAATCGCACCGGATTCGGGCCAGCTATTCCAATCAAACGGAAATCCGCTTCAGTCCAGGCGTTACTAACGACGCCTGTCACTACAGTGCCGAATTGCTTGAGGCGCCAGATGCCCCCTACAGAGCTTGCCTATTGGACTGGTCGGCTGGCTTGGTGCCAGCATTTGCCCGATGCGATAGGGCAGTACAAACTGCTGCTGTGAGTTCTTTCTGTTGCACTTTTCCAATATTTGCCTGTGCGCTAATACTGTACGCAGACACGCACTCATACAGATGCTCACACGGGGTGTACAGCGGCCCTTTGACTTCCAATCGTCAGGCATGTGCACTCTCTGTGCCTTGGGGGCTGGCTCTCATGGCTGTGAATCCACATGAAGACTGTGGCAGGTGGGGAATGAAGACTGTGGCAGTTGGGGAATGAAGACTGTGGCAGTTGGGGAATGAAGACTGTGGCAGTTGGGGAATGAAGACTGTGGCAGGTGGGGAATGAAGACTGCGGCAGGTGGGGAATGAAGACTGTGGCAGGTGGGGAATGAAGACTGCGGCAGGTGGGGAATGAAGACTGTGGCAGGTGGGGAATGAAGACTGCGGCAGGTGGGGAATGAAGACTGCGGCAGGTGGGGAATGAAGACTGTGGCAGGTGGGGAATGAAGACTGCGGCAGGTGGGGAATGAAGACTGTGGCAGGTGGGGAATGAAGACTGTGGCAGGTGGGGAATTAAAACCCTCGAGTCTTGGCTCTCTTTGGTATAAATCGCACGGCAGTTCCCTAGGTCAAATTTTCCTTCATAACTCCGTAATGATTGTGGAATCAAACCCGGGATAGTTTCAATTCATCTCTTCTCTATCCCCCTGTTTTAGGCCGACCTGTATTCAACACTGGCTCCAAACAACGTTGAACCTTCGGCAAGCAGCTTCCAGCTTCATCAGGCTAGCGCTCATCAGACTCCGCAGCTGCAGCAGCAGTCAGAAGAGCCGCAGCCAAGCACTGGAAGCTGCACCCATCGCTGTCTCCTATTGCGCAACGTGCCTCGCAATCTAGTCAATTGTCAGCGTTTATTTAACCTTCTCTGTCTCTATGGCAACGTGCTCCGATTGAAATTCCTACGCAACCGTCCGGACACTGTTATGGCCGAGTTCGGCCAGCCAGCGGACTGTTCGGCCGCTCTCCGCCATCTGTCTGGTTGTCCGCTGTTCGGTCGGAGATTAACGGCGTTGCCATGCCGACAGGACAGCGTCATCAAGCACCGGAGCGTGGACACCCTGCCGGACGGCAGCCCGGCCTACGCCGACTACACGGGCAGCAAGAACAACCGGTTCGTGGTGGCCGGCAAGGCCAGACGAAATCGTCTGTGCTCTCCGTCGGCTACGTTGCACTTTTTTAATCTGCCAAACGGCGTCACGGATGCCAATCTGTCCGATCTGTTTGGCCAGTGCGGCGCCGAGAGGCCCGTCCGATTGGTTCGATTCGGCAATAGCGGCGGCGGCGGAGCAAAGTTTGTAGCCGGATTAGCGGAGTTCTCTAGTCGAGATGCAGCTGTTAGAGCCGTGTGTCTGGCTAATCACCTGCCGGTGCCAACCGCTGCTGCTGAGGAGGAGTCGGCTACCGTCACTGGCAAGGATGCGGAGCAGAAGCTGCAGCAACGCCAGCAGCAGCATTTGTTGAAGCTGAACTTTAGCGATTCTGCTATTCTATCAGGGACTGCTGGTGGGGCTGCCGCTTGAGATCGTTGGGGGCTTTCTATTGTTGCCATCTGGCTTTGGAATGAAAAGCAAAACGGGGAAGGTCGAGTTGCTGGGCCAGCCTCCCAGATCCTCAGTTGCTGGACCAGCCTCCCAGATCCTCAGTTGCTGGACCAGCCTCCCAGATCCTCAGTTGCTGGGCCAGCCTCCCAGATCCTCAGTTGCTGGGCCAGCCTCCCAGATCCTCAGTTGCTGGACCAGCCTCCCAGATCCTCAGTTGCTGGACCAGCCTCCCAGATCCTCAGTTGCTGGGCCAGCCTCCCAGATCCTCAGTTGCTGGGCCAGCCTCCCAGATCCTCAGTTGCTGGGCCAGCCTCCCAGATCCTCAGTTGCTGGGCCAGCCTCCCAGATCATCAGTTGCTGGGCCAGCCTCTCAGATCCTCAGATTCTGGGGCACCGCCTCATAGATCAAGAGTAAGTACAGTATGATGTGAGGCACGCAATAAATGCGATTTGTCATGAATCACTGAAGTCAATTTGCAATAGCTAAATTTGCAGTTTCTATTTGGTCGACAAAGTATTTATTGTCATTGTAAAATAAGATACGTAAAATACTTATAAAACATTTTGTACATAACATGACTTTAAAATCATTTTCGCTTGAAATAAACTCGTTAATAAAACATTTACAGCGAAACAAAGTATTAAAGCTGGATATGAGGCCAGTAAAACAATCATTTCGGGTTTTGGACTTGAATATTTCTACCGATATTTATTGAAATTCGTGTTGCTACGTTGCCATTCGGTTAACAATAAATAACAAAGCCTTAAATTCTATGAGTTTCTGAACTATGAGGGGTGTCCCAAAAGTCGGTGCACTTTCTTCACTACAGCCTTTTCTGACCGATCATATAAAAGTTGAAAAGAGAATTATCTGCCCGTTAAAATGACTTTCTGTTTATTTCTGTATCTGTTGGCATTCTTGAGATATGAGCACTTTTCTGCCCCACCCCCTGTGCTACTTTTACAAATTGCCATAGACCAAAGCTTACCTGATGCACGAAGCAACGAAACATTCAACGAATCAACAAAACAACATCCGCAACATGAAAGCTGAGGAAAGAACATTTAAAAGTTAATCAACATTGTCCTGAGGCTTCTCCAAATAGTCACCACTGGGTGCGCTGCACACTTCTGCCATCGGCTGTGCATGTCGTCAATGTCTTCAATCAGCAAAATCTGAGCGCGGCATTTCATGAAGGAGAACTTGGCGAGTCAATGCTTCCAGGCTCCCACGACAAGCAAAGATTTGTCCATGCAGCAGCTTCTTCCTCTTTGGAAAGAAGGCAAAGTCAGCTGTTAACAAATACGGAGAGTAGAGTGGCAGAGAGAGCAGCACAAAATTTGCCTGCTCGATCGTCTCGTTTTCTTGGCCATGTGGGACGTGCGTTGTCGACATGCACAGCCGATGACAGAAGTGTGCAGCTTCCTATGTTTCCGAGGGCCGAAATGGCATTAATACGAGGGCTGCGCCCTCTGATTTTCCCATTAACGCCCTTAAAGCATGGGTATTAATGTACTAACAGCCGGAAAACAATTGAATTGTTGCCGAGAGGATCACTGCCGAAAACCATAGACAAAAGGGTACAATGAAAAGTGTGCACGTCTGCACAAAAGGCTACACTAGCTGAACGATTAGGGATTGAAAGGTTTTTAACTGTTTGAGCCATAGACCATCAAAATAAGGCAACAACTAATGAACAGCGAAACAAGTGCATGCCCATTTCCACGCTGTGTACGTGTCTAAAGCACAGAACAGGGTATAGCAACCACCAGCGTCCAACAGACCGCTCACTCGTCGAGGCATTCCCGAGCAAGGCGCCGCAGAAAGTCTTGTGGAAGCTGTTGCCACGCGACTTAAAGCGCATTGTGCAGCTGGACCATGTTCTGGGGGGATAGAAATTGTTGCACCGAATCGTGCGCTTTAGGAAATCCCACGCGTGCTTAATCGGGTTCATATCCGGTGATCTGGACGGCCAACGCAGAGTGCGCCAATCAGTCATTTAGCGGGCTATCGCTGTCACCTGCGTCCAGATGCCTCCAGTATGCTCCTGTACACTCGTTACTGTAAAGCTTTTCCCTGTGACACCAGATATAGGTCTTTACTTTCCTGCCCTTTTTTGCTCATTTGTCTATGGCCCAAAACCAATTGGCGAAACCATCGATCGTGCTGCCCATTGACCCATGGCGCAAGGGTGGAGACTTTTTAATGTCGCTGAGTGTAGATAGATAGAGATAGACAGATAGATAGACAGATAGATAGATAGATAGATAGATAGATAGATAGATAGATAGATAGATAGATAGATAGATAGATAGATAGATAGATAGATAGATAGATAGATAGATAGATAGATAGATAGATAGATAGATAGACAGATAGACAGATAGATAGGTAGATAGATAGATAGATAGATAGATAGATAGATAGATAGATAGATAGATAGATAGATAGATAGATAGACAGATAGACAGATAGATAGATAGATAGATAGATAGATAGATAGATAGATAGATAGATAGATAGATAGATAGATAGATAGACAGATAGACAGATAGATAGATAGGTAGATAGATAGATAGATAGATAGATAGATAGATAGATAGATAGATAGACAGATAGATAGATAGATAGATAGGTAGATAGATAGATAGATAGATAGATAGATAGACAGATAGACAGATAGATAGATAGATAGATAGATAGATAGATAGATAGATAGATAGATAGATAGATAGATAAACTGCAGGCCTTGAAAAAAAATCCTACGAATGCTAAGTTCTACGTCCTTAGTTTCTTAGTAGTCTAGTCCCAATCCGCTAGTCAGTCGGTCGGTCTCTTCAGTCGCTCCTGACATGATTACCGTAGAATGCAGTTGGCACTCGCTCGAACTGAGATTAGCTGCGATGCGCTCGTAAACTTTTGTCTATGGTTAAACATCCGAACAACGTGGACTTTTATATTGCCAAGTAGAGATTGCCGAGAAAACTATAGAAGCAACGTAATCGTTGAACGAAAAAATTCTTAGTTGTTTTCTCTTGGCAATAAAGAAACATCAGAACATCCAGTCGGCATGGCGACAAGCAACAATAGCAGCAGCTGCCAACAGGCTTCGCAAGGCCGACCGCAGAGCCATCTGACCGAAATTCGTCAACAGATCAAGCACGAAGTTGAGCAGATCAAGGAGGCCAAAACCAAGATGCATGATCGGGTTCGCAGGGTCCGGCACCCGGTGTTTCGCGACTTGAATCCGGTTGACCAGCTGTTGCCGCCGGCTTGCGAAGATTTCCTAGACAACGGCCTCGTTCTCGACGCGATCGAGACCCATCCGACCGTTGCTTTGCCGGAGTATTTCAGCTTTAACTCGGCCGAGACGTCAACTTTGTTGTCAATTTTGCTGGACTCGAATCATACCAGGATGACTCGCTTATTGAACCGGGTGCACCTGAGAGCTATGCTCAGGGATGACAGGTACTATCAGATCCTGGACGATCCTCAGTTGTACTTCAGGAGCAAGTGCACGGATTTGCCTTGCTTTCACAGTGAGTAGGACTTGCTTATGTTGCAGCGAGGGATTCAAATACCGTTTGGTTACTGGAGATCAGGGAGAAGGAGGGAGGATCAGGGAGAGGGGAAGAGGATCGGGGAAAGGGGAAGAGGATCAGGGAGGGGGAGAGAAAATCGGGGAGAGGGGAAGAGGATCAGGGAGAGGGGAAGAGGATCAGGGAGAGGGGAAGAGGATCGGGGAGAGGGAAAGAGGGTCAGGATAGGGGAAGAGGATCAGGATAGGGGAAGAGGATCAGGATAGGGGAAGAGGGTCAGGATAGAGGAAGAAGGTCAGGGAGGGGGAGAGAAAATCGGGGAGAGGGGAAGAGGATCAGGGAGGGGGGAAGAGGATCGGGGAGAGGGGAAGAGGATCAGGGAGGGGGAGAGAAAATCGGGGAGAGGGGAAGAGGATCAGGGAGAGGGGAAGAGGATCAGGGAGAGGGGAAGAGGATCAGGGAGAGGGAAAGAGGGTCAGGATAGGGGAAGAGAAAATCGGGGAGAGGGGAAGAGGATCAGGTAGGGGGAGAGAAAATCGGGGAGAGGGGAAGAGGATCAGGGAGGGGGGAAGAGGATCGGGGAGAGGGAAGAGGATCAGGGAGGGGGAGAGAAAATCGGGGAGAGGGGAAGAGGATCAGGGAGAGGGAAAGAGGGTCAGGATAGGGGAAGAGAAAATCGGGAGAGGGGAAGAGGATCAGGTAGGGGGGAGAGAAAATCGGGGAGAGGGGAAGAGGATCAGGATAGGGGAAGAGGATTAGGATAGGGAAAGAGGATCAGGATAGGGGAAGAGGATTAGGATAGGGGAAGAGGATCAGGATAGGGGAAGAGGATCAGTAGGGGGGAAGAGGATCAGGGAGTTAAAAGTAGGATCGAAGAGAGGGAATAAAAATGGGAATCAATGAAGAAACTTGACGATGGCAAGGACAGCAAGGTTGCAGCAAGAAGAGACTATGTAGTTGGGTAGAGTTCCTCACAAACTCCCAAGTCACAACTCCCCAAAATCCCCTGTCAGACCGAGTCGTGCTCTACCTGACCAGCATCGGTGTCCTAATCTACCTGAAGCAGACAACCGCTCTCAGTCTATTAGTACGCGTGCACTCTAAAGGTGTCCTGCCGCGCACCCCGAAGATGATCAACCGTCGGGAGAACCGACAGCCGAGGCAAGGCCAGCCGCAGTCGGATTTCGCTTCAGCAAAAGCCTACGAAAAGAAAAAAGCCGAGAAAATGCTGCCATTCTTCAATGTGTACGCGTTTCAGTACGCCACCTATGTGTACTGCTACGAGGGCGATATCTTCCGGTTCCAGCTCGACTACCTCATGGTTAGGCGGGAATACCAGGACGCTGTACCGATCATGCTGGATATGGGCTGGCTGCCCAACAGTCCCTCGGTGAGTGATAGATTAGCAATCCATTGTGTTGCTTGAATGTTAATATTGATAGATTAGCAATCCATTGTGTTGCTTGAATGTTAATATTGATAGATTAGCAATCCATTGTGTTGCTTGAATCATTTGTTAATATTGATAGATTAGCAATCCATTGTGTTGCTTCAATCATTTGTTAATATTGATAGATTGGCAATCCATTGCATTGATCCAATCATTTGTTAATATTGATAGATTGGCAATCCATTGTGTTGCTTGAATGTTAATATTGATAGATTAGCAATCCATTGTGTTGCTTGAATCATTTGTTAATATTGATAGATTAGCAATCCATTGTGTTGCTTCAATCATT
Source organism: Macrostomum lignano (assembly GCA_002269645.1). NCBI lineage: Eukaryota > Metazoa > Platyhelminthes > Macrostomidae > Macrostomum > Macrostomum lignano. The sequence goes on along the minus strand of NIVC01000890.1, from coordinate 49,639 downwards.
TGTTAATATTGATAGATTGGCAATCCATTGCATTGATCCAATCATTTGTTAATATTGATAGATTGGCAATCCATTGTGTTGCTTGAATGTTAATATTGATAGATTAGCAATCCATTGTGTTGCTTCAATCATTTGTTAATACTGATAGATTAGCAATCCGTTGTGTTGCTTCAATCATTTGTTAATATTGATAGATTAGCAATCCATTGCATTGATCCAATCATTTGTTAATATTGATAGATTAGCAATCCATTGCATTGCTTCAATCATTTGTTAATATTGATAGTTTAGCAATCCATTGTGTTGCTTCAATCATTTGTTAATATTGATAGATTGGCAATCCATTGTGTTGCTTCAAGCATTTGTTAATATTGATAGATTAGCAATCCATTGCATTGCTTCAATCATTTGTTAATATTGATAGATTAGCAATCCATTGCATTGCTTCAATCATTTGTTAATATTGATAGATTGGCAATCCATTGTGTTGCTTCAAGCATTTGTTAATATTGATAGATTAGCAATCCATTGCATTGCTTCAATCATTTGTTAATATTGATAGATTGGCAATCCATTGCATTGATCCAATCATTTGTTAATATTGATAGATTAGCAATCCATTGCATTGCTTCAATCATTTGTTAATATTGATAGATTAGCAATCCATTGCATTGATTCAATCATTTGTTAATATTGATAGATTAGCAATCCATTGCATTGCTTCAATCATTTGTTAATATTGATAGATTAGCAATCCATTGCATTGCTTCAATCATTTGTTAATATTGATAGATTAGCAATCCATTGCATTGCTTCAATAATTTGTTAATATTGATAGATTAGCAATCCATTGTGTTGCTTCAATCATTTGTTATTATTGATAGATTAGCAATCCATTGCATTGCTTCAATCATTTGTTAATATTGATAGATTGGCAATCCATTGCATTGATCCAATAATTTGTTAATATTGATAGATTAGCAATCCATTGCATTGCTTCAATCATTTGTTAATATTGATAGATTAGCAATCCATTGCTTGCTTCAATCATTTGTTAATATTGATAGATTAGCAATCCATTGTATTGCTTGAATCATTTGTTAATATTGATAGATTAGCAATCCATTGCATTGCTTCAATCATTAGTTAATATATTGATAGATTGGCAATCCATTGTGTTGCTTCAATCATTTGTTAATATTGATAGATTAGCAATCCATTGCATTGCTTCAATCATTTGTTAATATTGATAGATTGGCAATCCATTGCATTGCTTCAATCATTTGTTAATATTGATAGATTAGCAATCCATTGCATTGCTTCAATCATTTGTTAATATTGATAGATTAGCAATCCATTGCATTGCTTCAATCATTTGTTAATATTGATAGATTGGCAATCCATTGCATTGATTCAATCATTTGTTAATATTGATAGATTAGCAATCCATTGCATTGCTTCAATCATTTGTTAATATTGATAGATTAGCAATCCATTGCATTGCTTCAATCATTTGTTAATATTGATAGATTAGCAATCCATTGCATTGCTTCAATCATTTGTTAATATTGATAGATTAGCAATCCATCCCTAGGGACCCATAATGGGTAAATAATGCATTTTTACTGGCCATTATAATGACATTGAATGCCACTTAATGGCATTATAATTGCCACTTAATGGCATTATAATTGCCATTATAATGCAAATTCTATATATATAAAATGCATTTATAATGTGGTTGCAATTAATTAGAAATAATGCATTTTTAGTCATCTTGCGAGCCATATATACTCGTATATATATGAATACATTGCACTTCGTACCTTCGTTTAAATCGGCTCATTAAAACCGTACTTAGTTCTATTCTGGTTTGTCTTACCAAACCATGGGCGATGTACACACAATAAGACACACTCAAAATAACACAATTGGTTAGTTTTATGTATAAGACAGGTCTCAACTAAGTGAGTGAGCCGAAAATGTAATATTTATTACCAAACAAAGAAGCCAAATGTAAAAAAAAAATTTGTGTCCCCGGAGTTTTACGTAAAAGCAATTAAACATAAAAAACTGCAAAAATGTGACAAAGAATTAGGTGTATCTAAACAAAGCGCACGGCATATGAGAGAAAACGTAAAACATAACATGTAGGATAAATATAGCTGAGCATTAGGCGCGCATGTTTTGTGAAAAAGGGCTTTTTAGTTTAGAAAAACTAACAAGAAACAAAGCTTGCTTAAGTACAAGTACTAGATGGTACTGGGTCTACGATGTTAGCCAGCCGGCGTTTGCTAGCCGAAAGTTTGCCAGTTAGTGTCTCTTTCTTGGTCCCGTCTAATTCCCCAGTCATATTTTCTTCCTGTGTCCTAGCAATAGAGCTTTTAGAATAAGCCTAGCACACACACATCGGCTGGCTAACATCGACAAAAGCTACACAACAATAGCTACCCAGCAGATAAATCAGGAATACGTACCAGAAAAAATTTCATGCAATGATTACATTGACAACCAGGACTACTTACAGAATAGAAAACGAGACAAGACAATGACCCTGAAAAACTGACGCGCGTTTGAAGTTATCTGAGCTAATCGTGCTCACACTCTTCCAACAGGGGTACCAGACAAAAACTGCCTGATGGCAAGTTCGGAAAGTTGACATCGACTCGAATGCACCTCGCAGCCACATCAGTGAGACGTATGCAATTGTAATTTTCCCGAGTGGGTTCCTGACTCGTAAAGATAAGCATATTTCGGAGTGGAACATCAGATGTAAAAAAAGCAAGAAAGATTGCTTGTTCAGATGCACTAGCACCAATATTGGTAAAATCCGGAACAGCATTGAACAGTAAGTCGATTAAACGACATTGTGGAGTCAGAAAAGAGCCAAAGATTTTGCTATCGGCAAAATGATTAATAGCAAAATATGAATTTGATACATCCAGGACATACGAACTACATGTTTTTAAAGTGCAATCCGCAGAAGTGGTTGTTAAAATTTTACCCCCAGAAGCGCCTAGAGTTCGATTTTCGCGCTCAGGAGGATTGCAGTAGTGCTTAGCGATGACAAGGAGTGCATCAGAAATTGAGGGATTGGAGCCTGCAGCAGGTTGCAGTGAATACAATAGCACTTTTAGCCAGAAAAACTTTTCGGAAATTTGCTTTCCATGAAATCGACTGCCAAAATGAAGCATATTAAAGCCATGCATAGCTGACTCAAAGGGAAACATTGATGCACAATACAGAGGACCAAATCGTTCATACTGGTCGGGTAGATGATAGAGAAGATGAAAATTAAGAAGCATAACACGTTCGCCAAAAAACTCAGGACACAGGTTAAGAAACATATTGCACAGACGTTTTAAAGTTGAAACACAAGAATTTTGCGAGTACAGCAAGTTATAAATAGAATTAAGAAGAAGGAGCAGGCCCCTAAGTTCGGGATTTTCGATTCGTGGAAGCAGAATTGATGGAAACAGATACAGAGCAAAAATCTTGTATGTTTTCGCTTTCCAAAGTGAGAGCTGACTAATTGGAGGAACATTGCTAATACCTTGGGGAAGTTTCAGTTGCATAATCTGAGAGTCGATTACATTGACAGATGCTGAGCCTAGCACACGGTAATGATTGGGATTGCAGCTTTTAGTCTTAGAATCAGTCAAGAAGGCTAGAATGTGTTTTACTTGACCTTCCCAGAGACAATGCATAGAATCAACAATGAAATTTTCTGGAAAACGAATGATTTTGAGAAGAGCAGTTTCGCGTTTGATTCCAAAATAATCCTTAAGCCCTTGAGCCTTGAGAACTGTGAGATGCTGCGCATGCATGGCATTAGTTCGAAGCGGAATTCCATGGACAGCGGGGAAGACACGAACTTGGCCTTTTTCTGACACCTTTAGAGACTTGCCAGGTAGGATGCATCTGGGACAAGCAAATTGTCCGTTGAATTGCTTGATTCCAAAAAGGTGAGATAAAGCGGGCAAATCGCAGGTAAAAAACGAGAAGTGAAGAAAAAACGTCACATTCCTTACTTTTACACACGAAGGCAAGCGATTTAAAATAGTAGGCAAAAACTTTTCAAAATTCGGCTTTCCTCGATTGGTAAACAAAGCGATTGTGATAATGTTGACAAACTTCTGGCGTAATCTAACAGGCAAATTGAGGCACAGTGCACAGAAAGGCCACACAGACATTTCAGAAACTTTAAAGAAGTTTGCTCCGTCAGCCGAAAGAAGAAAATACAAGTGAAAAATGTCAGGAGATGAGCCGGTTTCTAGTTCATTGCTAACAGCAGAGTTCAGAATGTCAGTTTGAAATCCTCGCCTTAGCTCACGCTGGTAAGATAAAATATCATTTAAATGCCTTTCAACTGTAAGCTCCACCTGATGGTTTACATTTAAGAGCCATAGTCCCTCGAAAGAGTCGACTGGATGTTCACTACAGTTTATAAGTAGACACGCTAAACAAACTTTCACAACGAAGTCCGGTTTTAAAATGAATGAACGAAGCAGAACCGCTTCCATTGCTTTGTAAGATGTAGGTAAAGCAGCGCGAGGAGACAGAATGGAAATGAGGCGAAGCATGTTTTTAACAGCTTTCTTGGAAACGTTCGACAAGATCATCCACAACATTAGAAGGGCACATTTGACCTCCATAGAGATACCTTGGATACAAAAGACAGAAAGAAGGTTACTATCCTCATCCGCAGAAAATATTTCAGGGTGCTCGATATCAGATGGACCAGCTGCCTGCACTTCATTCTCGTCATCAGCAGGAATTGCAATAGTCGGTTGCTCGCCGACGTTTGCTTGAATTGCAGCGGAAGAGCTCGAATCGCTGTATTCACCCATGGATGTGTCAATCGAATGTGTACTTGAATCAACCGACATCGAGACATATGACGACCCAGAGGACAGACTTTCCGACGACCCAGAGGACAGACTTTCCGACGACCCAGAGGACAGACTTTCCGACGACGAACTCATAATTTCAACTTCAGTTCTACGAGTGTTAGGATAGACTGAAAAGTTTGGAGAAAATTACGTACCCGTGCCATCGAAATAAGAATGTGCACCATCATCTATCGATAAATATGAAATGAAGTGGAATAAATTAGCTCGGTGGCGTTAAAGTTGAAGGAGTTTAGATTCTTCCACATATATACATTTTGAACGACTACGGAAATCATTAAGGGTATCCTAACTACCCATACAAAGAGTGCCAACACTTTTCAAACGCAACAGTTATTATTCTAAAAAAATAATTAAGGTAGTCGCTTCATTTTATATTAAAAAAACACTACAGAGTAAGAGTTTGACTTTAGCGCAGATAACGTAAAATAGGGATCGATTCAGTTCAAAAACGTTATAGTTTGTTACATGTCGAATGGCAGTTGGGTGATTGCATCTTCAGTTAAAATATTGCGACACACGTTTAGCCGTCAGTCTAATCACCGGCCTTTCGCTTGCGGAAGGTTGACTCTGGACCAAGTCGATTCAGAGAGTCTTTGACGGCTGTCCACGCAGAAACCGTTTGATCCCTCGGGATATTGAAGGCCTTGTTCAGAATGCCTAGTTTTTTTTAAGAAAGATTTTATAGTAGCAGCAAATTCACACAAACATTTTCCAACAATGGAATGGCTACAGTGAGCCAGTTTGAATTTTTAGCTTTAAAAGACTATATAGAATGACCTGCATCCATCTAATGCCCACAATACTAAGTCAGTTGCCAAAAAACATTCAGTTGCAAAGAAATTGTATCGCTTACTCTTAAGATGGTCTTGCACTTCTCCTGGAGCCTTTGGCCTTTGTGTCGTGCCTTTGTACTCTCCGAAAACATGCGATTGCACATACTCGACGCCATACCTCGCAGAAGCATATGCCCTGATGAACTTCGACGTCGTTGTACGAGGCAGATCTGAGAAATTGCAAACTCGCCCATCGTGGCCTTCAAATTCCTACGAAAAAGTACAAAGAAAATTGGTACTCAGGACCGATTGTTTGGATTATGTCATGATAAATGTCAGTGAAATGTGAAAACGTCAAGCCACATGAAGAAGAGCGAAAAATAAGAAAAACAGTAAAGTAAAATGGCAAAGTAAAGCATATAATAATTTTATAGTAAATGGTTAGTAAAGAAAGTAAATTAATTTGCACAGAAACTGAGAAACCTACCTCCTTAAGGAAATCAGCTGATACCATTTGATGCAAGCTGGATGATGAAGTGCGAATCTTCCTCAGTTTGTGAGCGATGAACCGCTTCAAACTGTCTGAAACATTTGGTGTTTCACATTTGTACTATACTGATAGTGATTACATAAGCAGCACGAAATGCAGGATTTGTGAGTAAAAAAGTTGTATTACACTGAGATAATGAGAATAAAGCATAAAAACAAAAGCACAAGAAAGAAATAATTAAACCTTACCCATTCCTTCCTGAAATTCAGCCAGTGTGAGAGGCTTGGAATTTGTGGGATCGTTTGCACTTGCTGCCTTTGCTGATTCATGAGCCTGAAGAACTTGAGGAAGTAGTTCCGGTGGTAAGGCACGCTGTTCCTCACTTGCAATTAAAGCCAATGATGCCTCAGAATTTTGGTGTCTGTCTTCAACATGAGTACCAGCTGTCCTTGGCCGCTTGTTTGCTAGACTGCCTTGAGATTGCTTCCTAGCACGAGAATGAGCAGCTGTAGGTGTCGAAACTGGACTTGGGCTTACAAAAGAAACCTGAGTAGGAGGCGGAGTAGGCTGCCAGGTCTCATCATCATCCGAATCGTCAATATCACCTGCATCTTCATCACTTGAGTCTTCTTGTTGTCTCATGAAGACTTTCATATGAGACTGGACATGATCAGAGAGCTCGGAGTTCTCCTTGTTTTCAGTTATGAATGCATCAAGCTCCTTCTCAAGGTAGATCATTTTTGACCATGGTTCAGCTGCAATGAACATGCCATTGAAAATGCCATCCTTGAGAGCAAGTGGGTAGTCCTCACCCTAAAATAAAAATGTGATTCATTATTAGATTTTGAGCTAATATTAGACCAAATTAATTTTTTAATTAAGAATTATAAACAAACTAAATAGAAAATTCTTTTTAGAATAGTTAACAAAATAGATATAGCCTATTAGAAAGTTAGACAAACTAAACAAAAGAGTCCTTTAGAAAGATAGACAAGCTAAAGAGAATAAATCCATTGGAAAAATAGACAAACTTAACTAAAATAAAACTTTAGATAGCTTAATAGAGTTGGCAAATATAGCCTATTAAAATACTAGGAAAACTAAAAGTATAAGAAATATTAAAATAGAAAACTAAAGCACTGGACAATAGTTCAAATAGTAAACTTGCTATTGGATAGAATATAGGGCCTACCTTATCAGCAAATAGACCTTCCTATGAATTGAACACCTTAGGCTTAGCATAGGAATAAAATAGCTCATAGATAAATAGATATATAAACATACTGAGACCACTATATAAAATGTTATAAAAATCAATGAAGGCAGTCAAGTTTGAAAATGAATACATTATACAAAATATATATTAAAAAAATAGACAATAAGACATTTAAAAATGGCCAAAATTCTATTGGGTTGTTAGGAAAGTTCTGTCCGTTTTTTATTTTTCTATGCAGAGGATCATGAAGCTGTGTTGGATCCAATACTTGTGTATGCATATACAGCCAGAGTTGTGGTCATTCTAACCAAGTCATTTGCTTTTCAGCGCCCAATTATGGCCAGAAATTTTGAATTAAACAGCATCGCTCTAAGGCAGTGCATGCTATATGATTTTCTAGCAGGTATTACAGCAGCCGAATCGACTCGACGCCTGTGCAGTGCATTTGGCCAGGATGCTGTCTCTGACCGCACAGCCCGTCGTTGGTTTGATCGCTTTCGCAGCGGCGACTACAGCCTTGCTGACGAACCTCGCCCTGGACGCCCATCTGAGATAGACACTGAGCTGCTGCGGACACTTGTGGAGGCCAATCCGCACCAGACTACACGAGAGCTGGCAGCCACTCTTGGGTGCTCCCATGTGCAAGTCGCTGAACACCTGGCTGCCATGGGCAAGAAAAGCAAGCTCGGACAGTGGACCCCCCATGACCTGACTGACAGGGACCGTCAAAGCCGAGCAGACATTTGCACCTCACTGCTCTCCTACAAGAGAACAACAGACTGGCTGGCCTCAATACTCACTGGCGATGAGAAGTGGGTGATGTACGTTAATATACACCGCAAGCGCCAGTGGGTTGATGCCGGCAAACCGCCACAGCCAGAGCCAAAGGCCCCACTGCACCCTAAGAAGGTGATGCTCTGCTGTTGGTAGGACAGTGAAGGAGTTGTATACTTCGAGCTGCTGCCGCCCAACACCAGCATCACCGCCGAGCTCTACTGTAACCAGCTGCAGAATGTGGCCGACTGCCTCCACACACAGCGTCCAGGGCGTCAGCATGTTCGCTTCCTTCATGACAACGCTCGGCCGCACACCGCCAATTTGACCCGACAAAAGCTGCTGGATCTGGGCTGGGAAGTGCTGCCCCACCCACCGTACAGCCCCGATCTGGCCCCTACAGACTACCATCTTTTTCGAGCGCTGCACCATCATCTGAAAGAGAAAACGTTTGAAGATGACAAAGGGGTCAAGGACTGCATTACTAACTTTTTTGAATCACAGCCCAAGGATTTCTACAGAGCTGGCATCCAAAGTCTGCCCTCTCGTTGGCAGAGGGTCATCGATTGCGATGGCAATTATTTTACTGAGTAACACTGCTGCATTCCTATAAAAACTCGCTCCAACATATTTTAGTCAAAACGGACAGAATTTTCCTAACAGCCCAATATATTCTCTCTATACTTAGAATAGAGAACATATAGAAAAGAAAGGAAAGCTAGCCAAACCAACCATAGTTCTTTATGCATGAGTTAGCTAATCATACTCTAACATTGATAGCAACTAAACAGCCTATTTCAAGCACTAAAAAGTAGTCTTTTGCAAATTAAACAGCCTTGGCCTAGTATTACTAAAACTATAAAAAGATGAAATCTTAGAATAAGCCTAATTCACTAAAAAATACCTAACTAGTTCTATAGTTGGGCATCAGGGCCTACTCCCTACATGGCCTAAACTAGGCATATGGCTATAGAAGCCCAGCCTACTAGTAAAACAATATAAAAAACTATTTAGCTTCATTTAACTTTAGGCCCTAATAAATATATTTGTAGGAGTTAATAGATATTTGATAGTTAGGCACACAAAACTACATTCATTTTAAGCCATATGCACTCAAGCAATTTATTTATTTTTTCAAATCCTGCAGAATTTTGTATACAATATGCAATAGCATTTGTAACAATTACTAGGATTAGGCCTGGGCCTAGTAAGTAAGCAAAAAATTACTTACAAAAATGAATTTCACATCAGGCTCATTATGGCTAAGTGCAAGACTGCCACGGGAAAAGTTATGATAAGTTCTTGTCTTTCGAATGAAGAATAGTAGGTACTTCGAATCATAAAATGACGCAGCAGAATTTGCCAATCGTTGCACTGGTTTCACTACTCTATTCGAAGAGCGCCTACTTGAACCAGCCGCAAGATCCATTCAAGATCCACCAACTCTTAGTGTCTGAAGTCAATAAATTCAAACCTATAATAATAATATATTAACTGAATTGGAATAATTAGAAATTGGAATAATTGTCACACCAGATTGATTAATGCAATTAAATTGTTGAGAGGATGTCATAAAATAGTGAAGAAAACAAAGCTTTTATTTCGACAATCAAAATCGATTGAACAAGCTATGTTATAGAGAAATAACAAAAGCGACCCAATTTTTGCGTACGAATGTAAGTTTGTTTGCTAGATAAGAACCTGAAATAGAAATTTAATTACGAATTTCGCTTCGAGCAACAAAATAATCCAGCACGCAATTAGACCGCCATTTTAATTTCAATTTGTGATGGTCTAATTCGCTACGGCTGGATATAAAAAATGCATTTGTAATTTGATAATTGTTACAGAAAATAATGCATTTTTATCGCACCACGTTTTATTATTTGTTCTTCAAAGTTAGCAACGGAAGTATAATTTATAAATACACAGATGCGCAATAAAGCCAATCTTGAACTAAATTCATGCTTATTTTGTTAAATAGTGTAGATAGAACTTTTACTAAAAATGCATTAAAAATGCACGTACATATAATGCACCAAGAATGCACTATTTTGTCATTAGATTCTGAAAATGCATTATTTGTCCATTTTGGGTCCCTAGGGATTGCATTGCTTCAATCATTTGTTAATATATTGATAGATTAGCAATCCATTGCATTGCTTCAATCATTTGTTAATATTGATAGATTAGCAATCCATTGCATTGCTTCAATCATTTGTTAATATTGATAGATTAGCAATCCATTGCATTGCTTCAATCATTTGTTAATATTGATAGATTGGCAATCCATTGCATTGCTTCAATAATTTGTTAATATTGATAGATTAGCAATCCATTGTGTTGCTTGAATCATTTGTTAATATTGATAGATTAGCAATCCATTGCATTGCTTCAATCATTTGTTAATATTGATAGATTAGCAATCCATTGTGTTGCTTCAATCATTTGTTAATATTGATAGATTAGCAATCCATTGTGTTGCTTCAATCATTTGTTAATATTGATAGATTAGCAATCCATTGCATTGATCCAATAATTTGTTAATATTGATAGATTAGCAATCCATTGTGTTGCTTCAATCATTTGTTAATATTGATAGATTAGCAATCCATTGCATTGCTTCAATCATTTGTTAATATTGATAGATTAGCAATCCATTGCATTGCTTCAATAATTTGTTAATATTGATAGATTAGCAATCCATTGTGTTGCTTGAATCATTTGTTAATATTGATAGATTAGCAATCCATTGTGTTGCTTGAATCATTTGTTAATATTGATAGATTGGCAATCCATTGTGTTGCTTCAATCATTTGTTAATATTGATAGATTAGCAATCCATTGCATTGCTTCAATCATTTGTTAATATTGATAGATTGGCAATCCATTGCATTGATCCAATAATTTGTTAATATTGATAGATTAGCAATCCATTGTGTTGCTTCAATCATTTGTTAATATTGATAGATTAGCAATCCATTGCATTGCTTCAATAATTTGTTAATATTGATAGATTAGCAATCCATTGTGTTGCTTCAATCATTTGTTAATATTGATAGATTAGCAATCCATTGTGTTGCTTCAATCATTTGTTAATATTGATAGATTGGCAATCCATTGCATTGCTTCAAGCATTTGTTAATATTCACAGACTTTCTAGAAACGCTTTATTATTTCCATCAGTTTAATTTTCTTTCCACTCGCCCGTCCTTCGCCGCAGATGCTGCTGTACAGGCGCCGGTATTACCAGTACATGACGCCCTTCCTCGACTGGGTAGACATGATCCGCTACCATCTGCGCACCAACCCGACAATATCAATCACGGGCTTCTACGAGAGGCTGATAGACATTGGCGGAGTGGACGTTGATGATCTGCGCTATTTCGGTCGCAGCATGCTTGAGTGCGTCGAGCTACGGAAGCTCACCAAGGCCAACTGCAAGGAGAAGCAGCTTCGTGGCCTGTACGCTGGCCGGAGGGTGTACAAAGACAGGGACGCTCGCTGTCCCGCCATATTTGCCGACGCTTTCAAGCAGGTAAGACACGCAGCGATTCCAGAGACTTGCGGCACCGGGACTGCATCGCTGATTCAGACTATTTTGAACCCAAGGCTAAACTGTTGCTCTTTTCTGTCAGTGTCGGCTGCTTCCTAACTCTTCTCCCCCTCTCTCCTCCCCCTTACTCTCCTCTCTCCCCCTCTCTCCTCTCCCCCTTACTCTCCTCTCTCCCCCTCTCTCCTCTCCCCCTTACTCTCCTCTCTCCCCCTCTCTCCTCTCCCCATTACTCTCCTCTCTCCCCTATTATCCTCTCTCCCCTATTATCCTCTCTCCCCTATTATCCTCTCTCCCCTATTATCCTCTCTCCCCTATTATCCTCTCTCCCCTATTATCCTCTCTCCCCTATTATCCTCTCTCCCCTATTATCCTCTCTCCCCTATTATCCTCTCTCCCCTATTATCCTCTCTCCCCTATTATCCTCTCTCCCCTATTATCCTCTCTCCCCTATTATCCTCTCTCCCCTATTATCCTCTCTCCCCTATTATCCTCTCTCCCCTATTATCCTCTCTCCCCTATTATCCTCTCTCCCCTATTATCCTCTCTCCCCTATTATCATCTCTCCCCTATTATCCTCTCTCCCCTATTATCATCTCTCCCCTATTATCCTCTCTCCCCTATTATCCTCTCTCCCCTATTATCCTCTCTCCCATATTATCCTCTCTCCCCTATTATCCTCTCTCCCCTATTATCCTCTCTCCCATATTATCATCTCTCCCCTATTATCCTCTCTCCCCTATTATCCGCTCCCCCCTATTATCCTCTCTCCCCTATTATCCTCTCTCCCCTATTATCCTCTCTCCCCTATTATCCTCTCTCCCCTATTATCCTCTCTCCCCTATTATCCTCTCTCCCCTATTATCCTCTCTCCTCTACTTTCCTCTCTCCCCTATCATCCTCTCTCCCCTTCTCTCCTCTCTCTCCTACTATCCTCTCTTCTCTATTATCCTCTCTCCCCTTCTCTCCTCTCTCTCCTACTATCCTCTCTTCTCTATTATCCTCTCTCCCCTTCTCTCCTCTCCCTTTCCCCCTCTCTCGCCCTCCCATCCCGCTAGCTAATGGCACTAGTTTGTTACTGGGTGACTTCAACCAATCCCTCCGCAACCCGCGCTCCCCCGCAGCACCAGGGCGTGATCAGGCCGGTGCTGCCACACGCCTGTTCGCCACTCCGCCGGTTTTTGATGCATCTGAACTATTACGACCGCGACAACATGCGAAGCCTTGCTCAAGTTCTGGCTCTGGTTGACAGCATGCTAAAAATGGAATTTTTCACCATGCACCCAATCTGCTCGTGCACAGACATCTGGCAGGAGCCGCTGGTCTTTCAAATCTATGATTTCGTCTATAGCATGCGACAGGGAACTGGGAACGCTATGGTGTACCTGAGGAACCAGCCATGGGAAGAGATTAGCTCTGTGAGTGCGGTCAAAAGTATTGGGATTCTGTGCTGGGTGTTTGCGACCAGATTTATAACAATATGGAGGATTTTTTATAATTTCTGGCGCAAAATCTGATGTCTCAATTTGGGACTCATAGTTGGGATCATCGAATCGGGACTAATAGTTGGGATCATCAAAACCGGGACTAATAGTTGGGATTATCAAAACTGGTACTAATAGTCGGGATCATCACAACCGGGACTAATAGTTGGGACTGTCAAAACCGATCTAAATATTTAGATTATTTAGATCCTGGATGGGCTCTACTATTATTTAGATCCTGGGTGGGACTAATAGTTGGGACTGTCAAAACCGGGACTATTAGTTGGGACTGTCAAAACCGGGACTATTAGTTGGGACTGTCAAAACCAGGACTAATAGTTGGGACTGTCAAAACCGGGACTAATAGTTGGGATCATCACAACCGGGACTAATAGTTGGGATCATCAAAACCGGGACTAATAGTTGGGACTGTCAAAACCGGGACTAATAGTTGGGACTGTCAAAACCGGGACTAATAGTTGGGACTGTCAAAACCGGGACTAATAGTTGGGACTGTCAAAACCGCGGACTAATAGTTGGGACTGTCAAAACCGGGACTAATAGTTGGGACTGTCAAAACCGGGACTATTAGTTGGGACTGTCAAAACCGGGACTAATAGTTGGGACTGTCAAAACCGGGACTAATAGTTGGGACTGTCAAAACCGGGACTAATAGTTGGGACTGTCAAAACCGGGACTAATAGTTGGGACTGTCAAAACCGGGACTAATAGTTGGGACTGTCAAAACCGGGACTAATAGTTGGGACTGTCAAAACCGAGACTATTAGTTGGGACTGTCAAAACCGGGACTATTAGTTGGGACTGTCAAAACCGGGACTAATAGTTGGGACTGTCAAAACCGGGACTATTAGTTGGGACTGTCAAAACCGGGACTAATAGTTGGGACTGTCAAAACCGGGACTAATATTTGGGACTGTCAAAACCGGGACTAATAGTTGGGATCATCAAAACCGGGACTAATTGTTGGGATCATCACAACCGGGATTAATAGTTGGGATTATCAAAACCGGTACTAATAGTTAGGACTGTCAAAACCGGGACTAATAGTTGGGATCATCGAACCGGGTTTCCGCAGAGCGAAGACTCGCTGGCCTGGTACCAACGCTGGGACGTGTTTAACTGCATCTGCCTTCTGTTCAGCATTGCCCAAAACGCGATCCAATGCGATCAAGACGAATCAACAATCGAACGAATCGTTCATCAGCTCATCGAAGTGCTCTGCTGCTCAAAATTCTTAGAATCATTTGTAGCCTACAGCTATTTCGATGTTTACCTCGGCCTGACAAGCGCCGTCAACAGCGTGCCGAACATCTCGCTGTCCGTCCTCATGCGGGTGCTGCGAACCACTCCGTTCCACCTGGCCAACTCCACAGTCATTTGCATACTGGGCACCTTCAGCGACAGATTCTGGCGCAACACCGTCAAGGACAGCCACGGCAGAATTGTCAGCGAATCTGATAAATCGCCGAGGAGCATGGAAGAGATTAGCCAGTTCCTCATCAATCGGAGCAGACGCTGCTGCGTCCAA
>NIVC01000890.1:0-34716 GCA_002269645.1 Macrostomum lignano | reverse complement strand
GGCCCAAATGGGCTGCAAAAAGCTCTAGTAAAACGATAAATTAGGCTATGGACTTTTTTTCAGAACTTGGATTAGGAAATTTCTCAGGTTTCGCCATAAAGGCACGGAATGTTTTAGGACACAACGCATGTTGGCTGAATGTTGATGAGACAAATGGGTATACCAGCTTTTGTGCTGTCTGGTAAGCCTTTAAATTTACTGCCCAGGCTTCGACTTTCCGATCCAGATTGTTTTAAAAATTTTAAAAGTCCTTAGCTTAAGCCCAACCGGCAGGTCATACATAATGAGCTCATGGCAACTGCTAAAATAGTTCCTCAATTAAAAGTGGCGCTCTCATTAGCAACTCCATCATAACTAAGCGCAGGTTGATGGTCTGCGGAGTAAAAATTTGAAATTAAAAAATATAGATGTGGGATCTGGCAATCAACCAAAAAGGAGAGAAGGCAAACTTCTAACAGATAAAAGACGAATCACAGGGAGACCAGAAGTCTTGAAGTCTTCTGTGTTTTCAACTGATTTCAAATTGTGATAAAGCCGATGTTTACGCTTGGTCAGAGATGCAGGCTGCAAAATTACTTTATTATTGGAGACTGGCTAATCAGGAAGATGGAGCCAAACGTGCCGTTGTTGCTTTTCGTGACGATGTTAAATTTAAATTTTCCTAATGAATTGTGAACCGAAATTTAGCCTTCTGCTTCAGTAAATTTATTCAATAATTGCGGATGTCAGAATTGTCTCAAATTGGAAAGACCCCACTATTAGACCGGTAAGGAGGCTACGACCCTTGGTTCGAGTTCGTGCTCGGCTGTCGTGAGACTTACACCCTGGCCAAACCCAAGGCACAGAGAGTGCACATGCCTGACAACTAGAAGTCAGGGCCGCTGTACAACCTGTTTGTGCGTGTGCACGAGTGCGTGTCTGCGTACAGGATCCGAACGCTTGGGTGTGCTTGGGAGTCAGTGGAATGGGCTGAACTGCCTCACCTCACCGGTTGTGAAACCATGTCTTTGAAGGCGTAGCGCCAGGGTAAACCTTCAACCCCAAGACAAGACTCCGGCGAATATCAGTTTTGAGCACCATCCGGCACATTGTCGTAGAACGACGTCTGCCTGTCGCCGTCGGCAATCCCGTCGCTCTGATTTGACTCCTCCAGCGTCTCCATCGGTTCGAAAGAGTTCGAATCTTCTTCGTAACTGCTGTCTCGATTGTTGCGCAAGCCAACTTTAGAGGCCAACTCTTCAAAACTCCACCTGCCTATTAGGTAGAGCAGTTCGACTAATTCGAAGGCAAACGTGAGCGTGACGCCGATAGTTAGGCTGCCGAGACCGCCGAGGCGGCTCCACAGGGCGCTCAGACTGATTTGCAGTTTCTCTCGGCTAACAACTGTACGATAGTTGAGCCTGGCGACCGTGACCAAAGCCATGTTCTTTAGAGCCCTGTCTTCGAAGTGTTGAATTTTCATCTGTTCGGGAGCTGATAGAATCGAGTCTAATTCGGCGAATCGGAGCAGCTGCTCTCGGCTCTCGCTGCTTCTGAATATGAGCGATTGTTTTGCAAAGGGTATGTCAAATTAGACACCGAACAATGTATAGTTGCGTATGTGGTTTGAGAGATTGACAATGATTAAGTTTCACGAGTGGCGAAGCATCAACATTGTTTCATAGATGTACGCTTTTGATCAGCGTTGAACAATCCATCATTGTTCAACTATAAAGCGAATCTGATTGTTCAACGCTAGAAAGACGAGAAATCTCGGTTGCTTGAGGCCATAGAAAGTTTTTTCTTGGTCAGATCGAAGCTTGTCAGAGCCTGTGTGTACTATTTAGACGATAACAGACAGACAGACACCATTGAGATTATTTTTTCTTGTCAAGCGACAAACTGAAAATGATTAATTGGAAGCATCTACCGGTCGAATCCTTAGATGGAATATCGTCCAAGGAGTTGCAGTTTCTGTCTAATGTGAGCTTTCTAGATCACAGCCAAGAACAAGACCTGAAGGACTTCATTGACTTCATAACGGCCTAGGTACCTCCGTATTTCTCCAGTTTACTTTGGGATATTGGGAAATGTTATCACAGTTTTATTAACTTTATTATTCTACTAGGGAGCTTAAATCGACCTTGAAGAGACGTCATGGCGCTTTTACTCGCGATGGTAACTAAATAGAGATGTGAATGTGTCAAAGCTGTTTCTTGGTGCTTGAGGTGCCTAAAGCTACCTACCATATTTAAAATGGCTTTTTCTCTGTTTTCAGAGCACGGCAAACTCACCGCGGATTATCCTGCAGATGATCCAGAGCCCGTTCGATGTGGCCCACCCAGTGAAACTGGCAGAGACTCGGCTCCCAGTTCGACGAGGACATGTGACTCTCGTACGAGTGGTGCGAACACCGCTTGCGACACTGGTGATGCCCGACGCCGTAGACCAGGTCAGTCAAGTTCAGCTGGCGAACGCAGTTGAGCCTGTCGACAAATTTTTGTGACTCGCTAAAGTTGTAGTGGCCGCAGTAAGGCGCTCTGCGGCCCGGCTGACGAGGCCGGATATGAAAGGCGGAGATGCATCCGCACTTCTTAAGGATGTATCGTCCAATGAATTTACTAATGCATGCGCTTCTAGTGTAGTTGTACCGCTCTTGTACGTCTCGAATTTGGACTGTCCTGTCGGCCTTGTCCGAGCATTTGTCCGTTTGCTTGGAGTCTTTCTGATAGCGAATAGTGCGATAACGAATCAACGTCGAAGTCTGCATCTGTACACTGAAACTGTCCTCATCAAGGTGGGGATATGTGTCAGGCTCGTGCAGCGCAATGCGGAACCCGGCTCCCTGAGTAAAAATGTTGTACACGTGCTCCTCAAGTAATTTCGATTGGCGTCCCACAGCTATGTTGCTGTGATTTCCCTGTTCGATGCTTTTAAAATTGACGTTGGATAAAATAAGCGACACGTCGCTAACTTTAGTGGACTTGTTTAGCGGCAGCTGGAGCGTGTAGCAGGTGAAATACTCGGGATGGTAGACCCTGCGCATCTGGAACTCGCACGGCTCGGAGTGCGATACGCTTGGATTTACCTTGGCGCTGTGCCGCATGCTGCAGAATGGCATGAGCTCGTGCAGAGAGTGTTCAACCATGGACAGCTCTGTGGCGTTCAACCGCTGGAAGTAGGTGGACACGCGATCGCTATGGAACAGGGTGCCGGCCTCTTTGATCATATTGCGCCGGATGTAGTGACCGATGCCTCGACGCATTTGGCGCGAGAACTCGGCCGGACTGATCAGCTGATTCGAGGTCCACAGCTGATGGGCGCCGGGCGAGAACGGGTACACTGAGCAGACTGTCATGCTAGGAAAATGAGTCGGATCGTTAACTCGCTCTTCAATCTGGTAGGTAGTGTGGTACTCGAAGTACTCTTTCATCAGTTCATAGGAACCGTAGGATAGAATGGCGGTCATACTCAACAGATATAATAGCCAGTGGAGGCGCAGCACTTTGTATTGGTTTGAGTAGCACTTGCGAAATCCACGAAGCGACGTGTTTTCTATGAACGTTTCAATGGCTCGTTTGATCAAACCAGTCTGGGCCGCGGCATCCACGTCCTCCTTATGAGGTAAAATGGAGTTTCTAGCGTGTGCGATCCCACAAGCTCTCTGCTCCGAATTCTTCCGATTTGAGCTGCGCCTCCCACTGGAGTTTCTGACACTCTCCATTATCTGCAACAGCAATGTCACGGATACAACAATACAGCTATCGCAGTTATTTTCTAAAATTGATCCCTACATCGGTTTTAAATTAGCATTTATTGCGTTTGTGGGATGCAAACCACCCCTGAATGCTTTCATAATAAATATCCAATACTGGGCTTTTAGTTCTAGCGGTTCATTCTCTATTCACAGCCTATGGGGAGGATGGATGCATGGACGCGCGCATCGTACGATCAGCTGTTGGGTGGCTGCTGTTGAAAAAAGCAGACAGGGCTATCGCGGAGGTACAGATGCGAGATAAATCCCAATTGCAGGAGGCAATAACTGATCGTATGATGAGCTCACAGCAGTTGAGCAATACTGATGGAATCTAGAAGGAAATTGAGCTGCATATGTCGTATAACGCGAAAACTGCATTAAAAAGTTTATATTGCCAATCAACCAGACATAAAAAATGCTCATACGCGCTCGTAAGCACCACACGGAGGGGCGCCGCGTATCATAATGTGAATTTCGTCGTGGCAATTCACATTCTATCTCTCTGGGAGGGGGTTACTGCAAAATATGAATACAATATTTACTATAGGTATCCCGGTTTGTGCATGGTACAGGTGTACGTGTGTAGTTCGTAAGCTGCATTAGACTTTTTAAATTCAAAACAGCCAGCATGCAGCAGACTCACCTTTTTTATTGAAGTTGTGACGTTGATCGTTATTTTTTATGTATATATTTCACATCAAGCATAATATAAATTAAGTACATGTACTACAATGTACGTGTGGCATTACACAGGTAGCTGTGTTTCATTCGGGTAAGCTATCGGTATAGCATAGAACTTTGAAAACTTGCGTACGGAAAGCGTACATATACTGTTGGATATGATAAGTACATAGTACACGTTTTACCGCGGTCTGTAAATGTAATTAAGATAAATTATTGATGATATGTCGAATATATAAATTAGTGGAATTTAGTAGTATATTGCGAATATTTAGCTTTCACATTAACAAAAACGGAAACTACTAATATTTGGGTCCCATCGGTCGACGCCCAGTAAAATGTTGGTTCAATTTCTACTGCTACATTTAGAAGTTACATGTAAGACGATCGTGATGCATGTACATAATTACATTTATTGCCTCTGTATTGAGTGGTACATTCGCGCAGTTTTATTCAGCTGCGTTCCAATTTTTTAGACGCCTAGTGTAAAATTGCTGCAAATATACTATTGCTACTAGCCAAAAAATGTTTATAGTGATTCGTCACGGCCTCTAGCTTTTAATCAACAAACTACCCAATGTATATGCAAATTGATACGTAAAATAAGATCGAATTCTGAACCTGGACTAGTTTTTTAATAATATATATCACACTGCAAGCAACTAAAACGTGAACGTGCAAATTATCAAAAGTATGCTTACGTATGCATATAAACATACATGTACGTCACTTAACGGCCTCCAGTTTAGTTATGAGAAAATCGGCAAGGTGACAAGCGTCCTAGCTTCTACTACATGTACATAGCTTTTAGCAGCTGTCTACATATGTATGACCCTGAATTAATTTGCATAAAACGTCTATATAGAACGCAAGTGTTATATCCGAATACAATATCTTGACGTCTGGTGGTCCTTGTCCTTTATAAAATGGCCCTGTTTAGAGATTTTATAGTTTATCAACAAAGCCTCAATTAGGCATTTTTGTTTCCTTGGAGCTGGATATGTAATGCAGAAATTAATCGCTTCAAAAGCGCTCTCAAACTTTAATTTGTTGATGTTTATTTTTTAAAACAAGCTATAGTCCCAGAGTAAGCATAACATATCCTAATGCTTTTTTTCATTTAGGAACTGTTTAACTGCTTAGATTTAAATATGATCGATCGAGTCTAGGTTTGAATTTCATGCTTTACAAGAAACCAGCCTCATTTTATATTTTTTATATCAATATCTCATTTTTAGTTATTCCGTCACAAGCAAACCCACATGCACTCAAAACACACAGCAATAATGACTTCATCTCGAAGACGAAAGTACCTAAAGCACTCAAGTGTATTTATGGACTATATGGTGCGGTGCCACAATACTGATTTTATTTACTTCCTATATTGTAAAGTTTGCACAATATTCGCAATCTATAATCCGTATAGTGTTTAAGTTTTGCTTTTTAGCGCTGTCAACAATTAATAAAATTAAAATTAAAAAAGTTTTGATACATCGAATATACTTTTGTTGCATATTCACAGCATATTTTATTTACCAATACCAAATATTTTATCAAATACAAATACTAGATATGCTTGACTAGAGAGAGTGGCTAATTTCAAATGATAATTAAGTACACCAAATTAGTCTAAAATAAAGGAACCTTAGTCTGCTGTGTTATGCTTATATATGTGTGTGCTTATATATGCATAAATATATAATAAGCAAAACCATATGATCTATATTTTATTTTATTTGTTAATAAATCTTTAAACAAGCTTTTTATAGTCTTTAACTGCAAAAATGTAAGAAAAAACAAATATTTAAATATATTGAATATTGCATTTAATTTATTTTAATTAAACTTGCTTATATTCTTTTCAGTTTTATTATCAAACATTGAAATGCTTCAAGCAAGAGAAATATCAAGATTTTCTCATTTGATTAAGCAATTTGCTCACAATGAAGCAGTTTTTCAGGGTGCCAAGCATGGCTCCTTTTATCAACAATCAGTGCCAGTCACCAATCCCTTTGACAAGGATCCATTTATGCAGAGATATGTTAAAGTGGCCTTTGGTAATAAGGTAAGCTAATTATATCATTTTTTTTCTAAAAAACAGCAAGTTATCAAAATGGTTATATACTTGTAACAACAAAGCATCAATTTTTTACATAGCTAGTATGCCTAAATTATTATCTTTCCTTTAGTTTACTAGTGGTCCCTGTACTGATTTTGCTATTTATTTAATTATTACCATTGGGATACCATAGAAAGCTTGGGAGACTAAGCTAGGCACTAGCTGAGAATGTCCAGCAGTTGAGGCTTGCCTACTGTGGAGGCTTGATCAGCAATGTCAGAGAGAGAAATTCTCAATAGAGTGTCCATGACCACTCATAGTTTATTTCATATAAAATAGGTCATCAAAAGTTGTTCTTAAAAACATTTTGTCAATAAACACAGCCAGCAGAGCTTGCAGCGATCCAATTGGATCTCAGTCGCCTCGGCAACCGCATAGCAACGGATGTACACGAACTGGCGCTCGACTGCGAGCGTCAGCCACCAACCCTGGAACAGTTCGACTGCTGGGGTCGCAGAATCGATCGGATTCACACTTCGCACGCTTGGAAATCGATGAAAACTTTCTCAGCCGAGGAAGGTTTCATTGCTCTGGCTTATCCTAGCCCTAGCAACGGCGGCGGAGTCGTTAGCAACGGACGGCTTCATCAGATGTTGAAGAATCTGTTGTACGCACCATCGAGCGGATTGTACGGCTGTCCTTTGGCCATGACAGACGGGGCTGCCAAAACTCTTCGCTTGTTGGATGAGCGGGGAGGTTCGGGACAGACAGGCTGTCTCTCGGAGGCTTACGATAGGTTTGTTCGATTAACTTATTGTGTCACTTTCACTGTTAGTAAAGTAAAATGAAAGTGCCAGCTATAGCAATTGTATTTTTAGGTTTACCTAATGCTAATTTCTAATTGCCTGATTTCTAAAACCTGTTGCTGCTTTGCAATTTTTTTTCAGACTAACAACTCGCGATCCTAAAAGATTTTGGACCTCTGGTCAGTGGATGACGGAACGAGGCGGCGGCTCGGATGTTGGCGACGGCACCGAGACTGTCGCCGTGCCTCAGGATGACGGCACTTATCGGTGAGGCTCGCAGATTGAGGAAATTCCAAAGAAAGACCTACCGACATTAATAGTAATTTTCAAATTTTGGAAATACAACATACGTCATGTATTGATTTCAGTTTCTAAAAATAGCTATATATTCGAAATTTTTATGTTTGTTTCTAAAAATAGCTGCCTATGTCATTTTTATAGATTTTTCTTCTAAAAATAGATCGATAATGCGAACTAAGTCATTTTATCGATCTTTGTTTCTTAAAATAGATACATGCGTCATTTATCGATTTTAATTATAAAGTTAGCAAGCTACTTTATGTACAGTGTAATATTTTTTGCATACATGTATGGATTTTGAATCTGAAAATACAGTATCTATAGTTACCAGTGTTATATTGGTTTTAAAAACTACTAGTTCTAAAAAGAGTTTTTTATTTTCCAATTTAGGCTGTACGGATTCAAGTGGTTCAGCTCGGCTACTGACTCGGACATGACCCTGGCTCTGGCTCGGGTGGTGCCGAACGGCTCAGGCGGAGCCCCAACGCCTGGAAGTCGCGGCCTCAGCCTCTTCTTCATCCGGGTGCGAAGCCCCGACAATCCGGACCAGCTAAACGGCATTCAGGTGGTGCGATTGAAGAACAAGTTGGGCACCAGGCAACTGCCCACGGCCGAGCTGCTGCTGGACGGCTGCCGGGCCCGCCTGATTGGCGAGCCGGGTCGCGGGGTGGCTGAGATCTCCACCATGCTGCAGCTCACCCGACTGCACAACGCCGTGCACGCTGCCGGAGCTTTGAGGCGCTTCAGCCAGTTGTGTCGGGACCACGCTAGGTGAGGGAATTGTGCAGGAACTGCTGGCTGCTTGCTGGAGCCTCCTCTGCCATCCTCACCCTCCTGTACCCTTCTTACCATACCATCGTCACCCTCCGCAACCCCTCACCCTCCTGTACGCTTCTTACCCTCCTCACCCTCCTGTACTCTCCTTTCCTTCCTCACCCTCCTCACCCTCCTGTACCCTCCCTTCCTTCCTCACCCTCCTCACCCCTGTACTCTCCTCACCCTCCTCACCCTCCTGTCCCCAATCCAGACAGCGCACGGCATTTGGCAATCGAATCTCCGAGTATCCGCTGCACGTTCGCGGCCTCTCGGACCTCGAGGTGCACTCCCGGGCCGCCTGCCTGTTCGCAATGAACTACGCGGCAGCGCTGGGCCGGACAGAGTCCCGCCTGCTGCCTCGTGGCGATGGCGCTGACGCCGCAGCTGGCGAGGATGATCAACAGCTTGTCAGATTGTTGTCGCCGCTGTTGAAACTGTTCACGGCTAAGCAGGCAGTCAGACAGGCTCAGGTGAGCTGCTGGGGATTGGCCTGACTAGCATGCTCATGTCCGCTGCTCCTCTCCTCTCCCCTCCTCTGTTCTCCCTCTCTTCTCTCCTCACCTCTCCTCACCTCTCCTCACCTCTCCTCTCTTCTCCTCTCCTCTCCTCCTTTCCTCTCCCCTCTTATCTCCTCTCCCCTCCTCTTATCTCCTCTCCTCTCCTCACCTCTCCTCACCTCTCCTCTCTTCTCCTCTCTTCTCCTCTCCTTTCTTCTTATCTCTTCTTCTCTCATCTCCTATCCTCTCCTCTCCCCTCCTCTCCTCTCCTCTCCCCTCCTCTTATCTCCTCTCCTCTCCTCTCCTCTCCTCTCCCATCCTCTCCTCTCCCATCCTCTTATTTCCTTTCCTCTCCTCTCGTCTCCTCTCCTCTCCTCTCCTCCTCTCCTCTCCTGTCCTCTCCTCTCCTCCTTTCCTCTCCCCTCTTATCTCCTCTCCCCTCCTCTTATCTCCTCTCCTCTCCTCTCCTCTCCTCTTATCTCCTGTCCTCTCCTCCTCTCCTCTCCCCTCCTCTCCTCTACTCTCTTCTCTACTCTCCTTTCCTCTCCTCTCCTCTTATCTCTTCTTCTCTCATCTCATCCCTTCTCTCCTCTCCTCTACTCTCCTCTCCTCTCCTCTACTCTCCTCTCTTCTACTCTACTCTCCTCTCCACTCCTCTCCATTTCTTCTTCGCTCCTCTCCCCTACTCTCTTCCTTTTCTATTACTTGCTTCAATGTCCTAAATAATTTTTTAACAATCAGTCTCTCCATAATTGCTCTTTCTAGACTCCTGCTGTCAATCGTCTCATTCTCGAGTAAACAATTAATTTCAATTCTGAAATTTTTCTTACCACCCCAGGAGGCTATGGAGATGTTTGGCGGAGTCGGCTACGTCGAGGAGAGCGGCATTCCCGGGATGTTACGCGATGCCAACGTTCTCCCAATCTGGGAGGGCACCACCAACGTGCTGAGCCTGGACTTGCTGCGCGCCCTGCACAAATCGCGCGGCGCCGCCCTGCCTGCCCTGCAGCGCAGCCTCGAGTCGGCCTGTAGCGTTGCCGGCTCGGCGCCAAGCGTGCTGGGTCTATCGGCGCCGGTGGATCGTCTGCGTGCCTCCTACCGTCGAGTGCTGACCGCGGCAGCCGCGGTGCCAGCAGATCGCCTGACCCACGCTGCTCGGGAGTTCGCCTACTCGCTCAGCCGGCTTCACTGCGGCGCGCAACTGTTGCAATTCGCCGCCGCCACGGGTCATTCGGCTGACGCTGCCGCTGCCAGACGGTGGTGTCTGGCCAGCGATTTTGATCAATTCGTCCGAGTTGTTGGCGGTCATCAACACGGAGCCGCTGCCGAAGATCTTCTGTGCGCCGAGGAGGAGCGACGCGTTGTCTTCGAGGACGAGTCGGCGTGAAATACGGCGATTGCGCAATAATTTTATTGTCAAAATTAATTTTACTAACAAATTGCTTAACTTAGCTACTAATAGTAGAGTAATTTGGATGCAAACGGATCGATATGTTAAAGATAGCTATTTTTTATTTTTTGGTGAAATTTTTTTCGCATTCAATTTTATATGCGACTACTGTTAGTAGCGAAATTAACCAGTTTAGGAACAAAAGATTATTAACCTCAGTGTAATTCTATTCTAATGTGCTATGCACAGTAGTATTGTAGTCAGTGTTCATGACTAGTTTTTTGCTTGAATTTCGATATCAGGTTCCAAAATTGTACTGCTTTTATCGCATGAACTATGAATATACAGTGATTTATAAAAGTATTGTTAGTCTGTCTGTACATTATAAATTTAAAAAAGAATGCAAAATACTTTTCTTGCATGTCTCGAGTAGCTATAAAATTATTTTCATCTTTACTATTCATCAATTATCTGTTACTGATGCCACTGTTAGATAGAGATTCTGTCTGTTAGATAGAGATTCTGTCTGTTAGATAGAGATGCTGTCTGTTAGATTGATACGCTGTCTGTTAGATTGAGATGCTGTCTGTTAGATAGAGATTCTGTCTGTTAGATACAGATTCTGTCTGTTAGATAGAGATGCTGTCTGTTAGATAGAGATGCTGTCTGTTAGATACAGATTCTGTCTGTTAGATAGAGATGCTGTCTGTTAGATAGAGATGCTGTCTGTTAGATAGAGATGCTGTCTGTTAGATAGAGATGCTGTCTGTTAGATTGAGATTCTCTCTGTTAGATAGAGATGCTGTCTGTTAGATAGAGATGCTGTCTGTTAGATAGAGATGCTCTCTGTTAGATAGAGATACTGTCTGTTAGATTGAGATTCTCTCTGTTAGATAGAGATGCTGTCTGTTAGATTGAGATTCTCTCTGTTAGATAGAGATGCTGTCTGTTAGATAGAGATGCTGTCTGTTAGATAGAGATGCTGTCTGTTAGATAGAGATGCTGTCTGTTAGATAGAGATTCTCTCTGTTAGATAGAGATGCTGTCTGTTAGATTGAGATTCTCTCTGTTAGATAGAGATGCTGTCTGTTAGATTGAGATACTGTCTGTTAGATTGAGATGCTGTCTGTTAGATAGAGATGCTGTCTGTTAGATTGAGATTCTCTCTGTTAGATAGAGATGCTGTCTGTTAGATAGAGATGCTGTCTGTTAGATAGAGATGCTCTCTGTTAGATAGAGATACTGTCTGTTAGATTGAGATTCTCTCTGTTAGATAGAGATGCTGTCTGTTAGATTGAGATTCTCTCTGTTAGATAGAGATGCTGTCTGTTAGATAGAGATGCTGTCTGTTAGATAGAGATGCTGTCTGTTAGATAGAGATGCTGTCTGTTAGATAGAGATTCTCTCTGTTAGATAGAGATGCTGTCTGTTAGATAGAGATGCTGTCTGTTAGATAGAGATGCTGTCTGTTAGATAGAGATGCTGTCTGTTAGATAGAGATGCTGTCTGTTAGATAGAGATTCTCTCTGTTAGATAGAGATGCTGTCTGTTAGATTGAGATTCTCTCTGTTAGATAGAGATTCTGTCTGTTAGATAGAGATGCTGTCTGTTAGATAGAGATGCTGTCTGTTAGATAGAGATGCTGTCTGTTAGATAGAGATTCTCTCTGTTAGATAGAGATGCTGTCTGTTAGATTGAGATTCTCTCTGTTAGATAGAGATGCTGTCTGTTAGATTGAGATACTGTCTGTTAGATTGAGATGCTGTCTGTTAGATAGAGATGCTGTCTGTTAGATTGAGATTCTCTCTGTTAGATAGAGATGCTGTCTGTTAGATAGAGATGCTGTCTGTTAGATAGAGATGCTCTCTGTTAGATAGAGATACTGTCTGTTAGATTGAGATTCTCTCTGTTAGATAGAGATGCTGTCTGTTAGATTGAGATTCTCTCTGTTAGATAGAGATGCTGTCTGTTAGATAGAGATGCTGTCTGTTAGATAGAGATGCTGTCTGTTAGATAGAGATGCTGTCTGTTAGATAGAGATTCTCTCTGTTAGATAGAGATGCTGTCTGTTAGATAGAGATGCTGTCTGTTAGATAGAGATGCTGTCTGTTAGATAGAGATGCTGTCTGTTAGATAGAGATGCTGTCTGTTAGATAGAGATTCTCTCTGTTAGATAGAGATGCTGTCTGTTAGATTGAGATTCTCTCTGTTAGATAGAGATGCTGTCTGTTAGATAGAGATGCTGTCTGTTAGATTGAGATGCTTTCTGTTAGATACAGATTCTGTCTGTTAGATACAGATTCTGTCTGTTAGATACAGATGCTGTCTGTTAGATAGAGGTACTACCTGTTAGATACCGATGCTACCTGTTAGATACCGATGCTACCTGTTAGATACCGATGCTACCTGTTAGATACCGATGCTACCTGTTAGATACCGATGCTACCTGTTAGATACCGATGCTACCTGTTAGATACCGATGCTACCTGTTAGATACCGATGCTACCTGTTAGATACCGATGCTACCTGTTAGAGACACATGGGGACACTCCTACTATGAGTGTACATGTACCTATTAGACAGCAACCAAGTTATTTCGGCACAAATAGATTTATTATTTATTTAAAAGTTGTAGTTGACTGCATGAGCGGTCATCTGCTTTCAGCTTGTTCGGGCATACAGAGAGGAGTGGCGCCATAGCCAACGAACTTCACTGCATGGCGGTCCTCTTGAACTCTCTGTTTTTCTTTCTTTTTTCGTCTCTAACATATAGAGATGGTTTTTTGGCTATTTAATCATGTGACATCGTGTGGGCTTGGGTCTGCCTTATTAGCCATTCGTTTTGCTAACATTTGGGCGTCATCTGTTCATCTGATGAGCTGAGCTATTTTTAGCAACATTTTGCCCACTCAACACTTTTAAATTGCAAGCTTAGGCTACTCAATTGCGCGATGGCTCAAAAATTGCGTAAATGATAGGATAGTAAGATGGCGCCTCTCTGATGGGGCCTCTCTCTGATGGCGCGTCTCTGATGGCGCCTGTCTCTGATAGCGCTTGTCTCTAATGGCGCCTGTCTCTGATGGCGCCTGTCTCTGATGGCGCCTGTCTCTGATGGCGCCTGTCTCTGATGGCGCCTGTGTCTGATGGCGCCTGTGTCTGATCTCTGATGGCGCCTGTGTCTGATGGTGCCTGTCTCTGATGGCGACTGTCTGATGGCGCCTGTCCCTGATAGCGCCTGTCCCTGATAGCGCCTGTCTCAGATGGCGCCTGTCTCTGATGCCCCCTGTCTCTGATGGCACCTGTCCCTGATGCCCCCTGTCTCTGATGGCACCTGTCCCTGATGCCCCCTGTCTCTGATGGCACCTGTCCCTGATGGCGCCTGTCTCAGATGGCGCCTGTCTCAGATGGCGCCTGTCTCAGATGGCGCCTGTCTTTGATGGCGCCTGTCTTTGATGGCGCCTGTCTTTGATGGCGCCTGTCTTTGATGGCGCCTGTCTCTGACGGCGCCTGTCTAATGGCGCCTGTCTAATGGCGCCTGTCCCTGATAGCGCCTGTCTGATGGCGCCTGTTCCTGATAGCGCCTGTCTTTGATGGCGCCTTGTGTCTGATGGCGCCTGTGTCTGATCTCTGATGGCGCCTGTCTCTGATGGCGCCTGTCTCTGATGGCGCCTGTCTAATGGCGCCTGTCTCTGATGGCGCCTGTCTCTGATGGCGCCTGTCTAATGGCGCCTGTCTCTGATGGCGCCTGTCTCTGATGGCGCCTGTCTGATGGCGCCTGTCCCTGATGGCGCCTGTCCCTGATGGCGCCTGTCTCTGATGGCGCCTGTCTCTGATGGCGCCTGTCTCTGATGGCGCCTGTCTCTGATGGCGCCTGTCTCTGATGGCGCTTATCTCTAATGGCACCAGTCTCTGATGGCGCCTGTCTAATGGCGCCTGTCTCTGATAGCGCCTGTCTCTAATAGCGCTTATCTCTAATGGCACCTGTCTCTGATGGCGCCTGTCTAATGGCGCCTGTCTCTGATAGCGCCTGTCTCTAATAGCGCTTATCTCTAATGGCACCTGTCTCTGATGGCGCCTGTCTAATGGCGCCTGTCTCTGATAGCGCCTGTCTCTAATAGCGCTTATCTCTAATGGCACCTGTCTCTGATGGTGTCTGTCTCAAACGGCCCCTCTCTTTGATGGCGCCTGTCTCTGATGGCGCGTGTCTAATGGCGCCTGTCTCTGATGGCGCCTGTCACTGATGGCGCCTGTCTCTAATGGCGCCTGTCTCTGATGGCGCCTGTCACTGATGGCGCCTGTCTCTAATGGCGCCTGTCTTTCGATCGTTTGATGCACCCCTCTGCAATGGCCGCCCTTAAGCTGACAATGGTTTTGTTTTAACTGCCAATAAAAAGCGCCATTACGTGGAAATTTTCTGAAAAGTTAACTTCACAGCAAAAGCACATTTCGCACAATCATATCATTAACAGAAATAGCAGCTGCAATCTTTGTCTTTTACCGTCCCTATAGCCATCTCAGCGCTAAAGCAATAGTTTTGGTTGTCTTCGCTCTTTCTCTGTAGTTGAAAATTTTTTCCAAGTTTAGACAGTGAAGTGCTGGTGTTAGCTGGGGTGCCCACCCACTTTTTTGTTGCGAACTCGTCAACACGCAAGATTGCAATAACAGAGCAGCGTCCCTGCAGATACTGTGGATTAGATAGACCATGGTCATAATGGCTTGAGAACTTTGCATTCTCTGCTCAAACATAACTAAGCTGAACTGGAATTCTGCAGGTTGTTATTCTGAGCGCGAGCGGCGAGGCTCAGGGCGGTGAGATGGTTGAGGTTGAATGGAACACAAACAGAGGGCTATCTGCCTGCTTCTCCGAGCATGCTCAACCGAGTATTCTTCGATGCCGATGCCGTGCTTCACTTTATCTCTTGTGGGCATCTTTTGTTCATCTGGAAAAAAGAATTGAAAAGAGAGAGAGAGAGATAAGGTTGGGTGGGCAACCATCGCTTGAGATGAGGGTTAGGCCAGGGGGTGGATTGTCAGAGGTACAGCGAATTAGAAGCTTGAGTTTGGGCTCAGCTCCCGCCCTCTAGCGCGCATCTTTATAATATGCCTGGCTGGTCTGCCTCCCGCCAGCTTTTGTGCCAAACTTTTCATAGGTCCACCGCGAAATCGGTATTTGAACTAACTAAAATTAACAATATATTCCAATTGGAACTAGCAAAACAGACCGATACCTGCTGATCACCGTCTGATCACTGCCAATTTACTTTACTCGAAACTTTTTTAGCGGCTCTATTAGCAGCCCCACTTCCCCTTCGGTTGCCATGGGGACAGAGGTGGAGGTGCAGCTTGAAGATGCTCTTCGAGCTATCAAGGTGAGTCCATGATATTTTGTTATAATACTTGACTCTTGAGAATTTCTCTGTTAACATTGGAGTTGAATTTGTTTAAATTCTAACCTGTTAGACTGGGGTTTTACCTGTTATACTGGTGTTTTACCTGTTAGAATCGGGTTTTACCTGTTAGACTGGGGTTTTTCCTGTTAGATTGGGGTGGGTTTTACGTGTTAGACCTCTGTGTTTTACCTGTTAGACTGGTGTTTTACCTGTTAGACTGGGGGTTTTACCTGTTATACAGGTGTTTACCTGTTAGACTGGGGTAGGTTTTACATGTTAGACTGGTGTTTTATCTGTTAGACTTGAACTGTTACCTGTTAGACTCGAACTGTTACCTGTTAGACTCAAACTGTTACCTGTTAGACTCGAACTGTTACCTGTTAGACTCGAACTGTTACCTGTTAGACTCGAACTGTTACCTGTTAGACTCGAACTGTTACCTGTTAGACTTGAACTGTTACCTGTTACACTCGAACAACTGAAATAATTCTCCTAAGATTATATCTAACAAAGACCCACATAAACCCGAACACCGCTCGCAGGACGAAGCGACCAGAGTTCGATTCGGGGACAACAATTTGTTTCTGGGCGAGGCTGGCGAGCTTCAAAAAGATTTGGAGACTCGCCTCTTCGATATAGAGAAGCAGATCTGCGATGGAGTCCGGGTGAGAATCGTCCATTGAACTTTCAGTGCTTCATGGTACTTGAGCTGCCGATGGCTAGCTGATGTTCAACATTGAACCCCTCCCCTTCGCAACCCCAACAGGGCGACACCGAGGCCCGCCTGCTGAAGGAGAGCGAGAGCATCAAAGGCGAGATTCACCAGAACAAGAAGTGCGTTGGTTATCTGCAGCGGATTGCAGGACTGGAGGACGACTTCACGGTAATGATGGCTGTTACTAGTGCTCTGATATATTCTACTCTGCTCTGTTCCATCCGACTCAGAGATCTTTTCTACTCAGATCTACTCTACTCAGATCTACTCTACTCAGATCTACTCTGCTCTACTCAGATCTACTCTGCTCTACTCAGATCTACTCTACTCAGATCTACTCTACTCAGATCTACTCTGCTCTACTCAGATCTACTCTACTCAGATCTACTCTACTCTACTCTACTCAGATCTACTCTACTCAGATATACTCTACTCTACTCAGATCCACTCTACTCTACTCTACTCAGATCTACTCTACTCTACTCAGATCTACTCTACTCTACTCTACTCAGATCTACTCTACTCTACTCAGATCTACTCTACTCTATTCAGATCTACTCTACTCTACTCAGATCTACTCTACTCTACTCTACTCAGATCTACTCTACTCTACTCAGATCTACTCTACTCTACTCAGATATACTCTACTCTACTCAGATCTGCTCTACTCTACTCAGATCTACTCTACTCTACTCTACTCAGATCTACTCTACTCTACTATACTCAGATCTACCCTACTCTACTCTACTCAGATCTACTCTACTCTACTCAGATCTACTCTACTCTACTCAGATATACTCTACTCTACTCAGATCTACTCTACTCTACTCTACTCAGATCTACTCTACTCGACTCAGATCTACTCTACTCTACTCAGATCTACTCTACTCTACTCAGATCTACTCTACTCTACTCAGATCTACTCTACTCTACTCTACTCAGATCTACTCTACTCTACTCAGATCTACTCTACTCTACTCAGATCTACTCTACTCTATTCAGATCTACTCTACTCTACTCTACTCAGATCTACTCTACTCTACTCTACTCAGATCTACTCTACTCTACTCAGATCTACTCTACTCTACTCAGATCTACTCTACTCTACTCAGATCTACTCTACTCTACTCAGATCTACTCTACTCTACTCAGATCTACTCTACTCTACTCGACTCAGATCTACTCTACTCTACTCAGATCTACTCTACTCTACTCAGATCTACTCTACTCTACTCAGATCTACTCTACTCTACTCTACTCAGATCTACTCTACTCTACTCAGATCTACTCTACTCTACTCAGATCTACTCTACTCTATTCAGATCTACTCTACTCTACTCTACTCAGATCTACTCTACTCTACTCTACTCAGATCTACTCTACTCTACTCAGATCTACTCTACTCTACTCAGATATACTCTACTCTACTCAGATCTGCTCTACTCTACTCAAATCTACTCTACTCTACTCAGATCTACTCTACTCTACTATACTCAGATCTACCCTACTCTACTCTACTCAGATCTACTCTACTGTACTACACTTCTACTGAACGCTACCCTTATCCCTCCAGAAACTGATGCACACTGTTATGGCCCGCGCCAAGGCCATGCGTGACCATCCGCACGGTGACAAGGTGACAAGCCAGGGCGTGACCGACTGCTGGTCACAGGTGCAGCGGCTCACCGACCTGACCCGCGTGCACACCAGAAACGCCTCAGACTATCATCAGTTCTTCTTCGACTACAGGGACACCTTTCTGCTGCTGAAAGACCGCTGGCACCAGCTAGAGCACTGGCTCAGCGCCTTCTCGCCCAAGCCGATTGTGCGAGAAACCGACTCCATCAAGACCTTCATGCAGAGCCAGCTGTCGGAGTTCCTGTGCCTCTGGCAGCGGGTGCAGACTGTGGTGTCTGCTAGCCGGCGGGTTGTGCCAGTGAGTTGGGGCTAGATTAGCAATCCATTCTATTCCTTTATCAATATGATTGGCTAGATTAGCAATCCATTCTATTCCTTTATCAATATGATTGGCTAGATTAGCAATCCATTCTATTCCTTTATCAATGCGATTGGCTAGATTAGCAATCCACATAGTCCATAAAACCATTCATCATCCCTACACCCAGGTGCAGCAGAGACTCGAACCCACCCGACAGCCCCGGCCGGCCCTGCTGCTGTGCCCATTCGAAAACTCGATCGGCCGATTCGAGGAGGGCACCGAGCTCACCCTGCTTGACAACTCGGACAGTCTGCTCTGGCGGGTCTCCTACGAGTCTGAGGATGGCGAGGCAGCCAGCTTCGACGTGCCTTCGATCATGCTGTGGCTGCCTCCGCCTGATCTCGGCGCGACCGAGCTGGCGCTGAAGTGAGTAGAGTATTCTCCCTATAAAAATTCTTCCCAGTTCTAAAAGAAATTCACCCTCTTCTCTGAAAGAAAATAAGGATTCCCCAGTTATTGAACCGGATTCCTCAATTATTGAATAGGATTCCCCAATTATTGAATAGGATTCCCCAATTATTGAATCGGATTCCCCAATTATTGGATCGGATTCCCCGATTATTGAATAGGATTCCCCAATTATTGAATCGGATTACCCAATTATTGAATCGGATTCCCCAGTTAATAAATCGGATTCCCCAATTATTGAATCGGATTCCCCAATTATTGAATCGGATTCCCCAATTATTGAATCGGATTCCCCGATTATTGAATAGGATTCCCCAATTATTGAATCGGATTACCCAATTATTGAATCGGATTCCCCAATTATTGAATCGGATTCCCCAATTATTGAATCGGATTCCCCGATTATTGAATCGGATTCCCCAATTATTGAATCGGATTCCCCGATTATTGAATCGGATTCTCCGATTATTGAACCGGATTCCCTAATTATTGAACCGGATTCCCCAATTATTGAATCGGATTCCCCAATTAATAAATTGGATTCTCAATTAATAAATTGGCTTCTCCCTTTATTATATTGGATTTCCTCATCAATTGCTTGAATTCCCCAAGTACTGAGTTGGATTCCCCATTTATTAAATTGAATTTTCCAAATATTGAACTCGATTCCCTCTTTAACTTGAATTCTCCCGTATCGACTCGAATTTCCCCATTATTGACACGGATTCCCTAATACCAAATTTAGGCATCTTATTCTTTCATTCCAACCCAAATTCCCATAATAAACAGGATTTCCCCATTCCAACTGAGATTCCCAGTTCAAATTTGTTTTATTTTATCTTGTTCTAAAGGGATTCCCCGATCTCGAAAAAAAGAATTCCCCTGTCTCAAACGTGATGATTTGTCATTCCGCAGGCTGGAGGAGAAATTCCTGTCTCTCTGGGGCAGCTCAGCGGCCCGGTTCCAGACGGTGCTGTGCGATTACCTCACCCTGCTCTTCCGCCACCTGTCCGCTCACGACTACGCCGAATTTGAGAGCCCCGAGCAGTGGCAGCTGCTCAAGCAGGAGGTGTACAATATCTTTGGAGACGACGATCGGTTCCGTTCGGTGCTGCAGACCCTCGCTCAGTTGGACCGACGCAACGACCCGTCGAAACGCGGCTCGAGGAAGCGAGTGCTGCTCAAAGAGGCTGAAATTGTGCAGCTGAGGAGCCTGCTGGCCAAGCTGGAGTCGCACATCAAGTACTGGGAGTCGTTCCGGCGGCAGTCTCTGGCCGTGCGCGGCTCCGAGTACTGGCTGACTGAGCTGGACTGCTCCAAGCCTGAGCTGCACAACTCCATCGCTCTGCTAGAGTGAGTATTGAGCATAGTTTTGGATGGTGTAGAGCAGCAGTTTGTATTTACAAATAGTCAGCTCTCATGTGATTTGCAATTACATATATCTCGGTATCAATCATCAATTATTGTCAATCAATCATAAATCAACAAATCATCAATCAATCATAAGTAAAAAATCGATTATCAATCATCGATCAACAAATCAATGAAGAAATCATCAATCAATCACCAATCAATCATCAATCAATCACGAATAAAACATCAATCAATCAAAAATCAATCATCAATCTATCGTCAATCAATCATCAATAAAAAATCAATCAATAAATAAATCAAGAAATCATCAATCAATCACCAATCAATCATCAATAAAAAATCAATCAATAAATCAATCAAGAAATCATCAATCAATCACTAATCAATCATCAATCAATCAACAAACCAATCAAGCAATCATCAATCAATCAATAAGTTATCATCATCAACCAATGAGCTATCAATCGTCAGTCAACAGCCATCAAAGATGCATAATACATCACCAGACAGTCGGTACTAACCCATCTAGCCAGCAATGCAATCGCTATTCCGCAGGACTCTCCAAGCCAGCGGCCAGGAGCAACTGGAGTCGCTCTTCGCCAAACTGAACGCTTGGCGAGCTGGCCAGGCTGCCGAACAGCGCCGCCACGTGCGCAAGCTGCGCCGCCAGGAGGTGCTGATGTCCGCTCATGCGGCTACCGGCGGCGACACTGTCGCGGGGCTTTTGCAGTTCCAGCTGCCGTCGCAGCGTGCCCGTCAGTCCGAGTTCAACGAAGCCGCCGCTGCCGGCCTACGACAGGCGGGCGTCGACGAGGCCCGCTGGAGCGAGCTGTCTTCGGTAGCCTCGTCCTCCGCCCGCGAAAGTGTCGCCGACAACGTCGTCGGTCGCCAGTGGCTGCAGCAGCACTCGCGCGGTCTGCAAACTACTCAGGCCGGCACTCGCGAGGCGGCGTTGCAGACGACGGAGCGCAGCGTCGGCCGCCGGGCGGAGCACGGCATCCAAACGCGAATCGCGGCCAGCCAGCAGCATCACGGAATTCAGACTGGCTTCGCCACGGCCGACTCGAGCGTTACAGCGCAGCAACCCTCAGCTATGGAGCACGGAATTCAGACCGTGGGAGTCGGCGGTGGCTTGTTGAGTTCGGCGGTATCTCAGCGCCTGGTCACGGAGCACTCGGGTAGTCAGTTCGACAGCGAGCGGGCGGACCACGGCGTCCAGACTCGGTACTCTACCAGCGACACGCTAATGCTGAGCACACGGCTGCCAGCCACCAAATCGGGCAGTCAGTACAGCCAAGTCGAAGGTCGAGAGCACGCCATCCAGACGATGCCGGACTCCGGAGAGGCCAGCGCGTTCTTTCAAGTCGCGACGGAGGAGCAAAGCCTGAGCCAAATCGACCACGCCATCCAAACGTCTTGGGCGCTCAAGGACACCGCTTTGGAGTTCTCTGGACCAAGAATTGTCGAAATCGACTTGGACGAAGACTGGCAGACGGAGGAAAAGGTGCGGGCGGTGAGTCAGCCGGTAGATGCTACGGACAGCGTCAATTGGCTGAAGCACCTGGATACGGAGGAGCTCCGAGCTGAACTGCAGCAGAGGCTCATCCTCAGAGACAGAAGCTGCCAAGCAGGTTTGCAGATCCGCTCGCG
Source organism: Macrostomum lignano (assembly GCA_002269645.1). NCBI lineage: Eukaryota > Metazoa > Platyhelminthes > Macrostomidae > Macrostomum > Macrostomum lignano. The sequence continues at coordinate 12,895 of NIVC01000890.1, read as the reverse complement.
CGACACCGACACGCAGTTCGTCATATTTCAGTCGAACAAAGACTCGACGGCTGTTACCGACTCTAGCACTCAGGCGTCGGCTCTGACCACGGAGGGTCATACGCAGTACGTTTTGTTCAAGTCGGACAAAGACCTGTCGGTCATGTTAGAGCCAAAAATGCGAGACGCCGGCATGCAAGTCTCTCGGACGATGACAGAGGGTCAGACTCAGTACTTGGTGTTCCAGTCAGACAAAGACCTGACGGCCTTGATGAGTCCAAAATTGAGAGACGCTAGCCAGCAAGCTTCTAGAGTCACTACCGAGAGTCAGGCGCAGTATGTGCTATTCCAATCGGACAAAGACCTATCGGCGCTAACAACGAGCGACACTCGAGACGCCAGTCTCCAAGCATCAACCCAAACCAGAGAAGGCCACGCGCAGTACCTCTTGTTCCAGTCGGACAAAGACTTGAATACATTGCTTAGCCCGGTGAAAGATGCCAGTCAACAGGCCAGCCGATCCACTACAGAAAGTCAAGTTCAGTACGTACTGTTCCATTCAGACAAGGATTTGTCGACACTACTGACTCCGACAGTTAGAGACGCCAGCCTGCAAGCGTCTAGCACAACTCAAGAACACCAGGCACAGTATATATCTCAGCAGTCTGATAAGTACATGAGTACTAATTTGGCACCGGCTGTCAGAGACGCCAGCCTGCAAGCGTCTAGCACAACTCAAGAACACCAGGCACAGTATATATCTCAGCAGTCTGATAAGTACATGAGTACTAATTTGGCACCGACTGTCAGAGACGCCAGTCTGCAAACGTCGAGCACAACTCAGGATGGGCAAGCGCAGTACATCCTATTCAAATCTGAAAAGGACCTGACCGCACTCATGACTCCGCAGCTGAGGGACGCGAGCCTGCAAGCTTCTACTAGTCGGCAGACAACGGACAGTCAGGCCCAGTACATACTCTTCCAGTCCGACAAAGACTTATCGACAGTGTCCACTACAACAGTCAAAGACGCTACAATTCAAGCAGGAGCGAAATCGTCAGACACACAGACGCAGTTTGTCCTGTTCCGATGCGACGCAAGCGTTAGGCCAACGGTCGATTCCAGAGACTTCAGTGCCCAGGTAGAAAGTCGCACAGCTGACAGACAAGCCCAGTACGTTCTGGTCCAATCGGACAAGGATGTTAGCGCTCTAACCGCCAAGAGAACTGCTAGCGTGAGCCAGCAAGCCAGCACGGAAAGCCGCAGCTCGCAGTATCTGCTGTTCCAAGCCAGCAAGCAGCTGTCTGCTTTCGTCGATTCATCGACTGCCGAAACCCAGGCTAGGGCTGAATCCTCGGACAAGGAGACCCAATTCCTTCTGTTTAGTGCAGAAAATGTGAGAAGCACAAAATCAGCGACTCGAGAGTCCGAGACGCAGTTCGTGCTATTTGAGTCAAGCCCAGAATTGTCGGCAAAACTGATTGGACGAGATGCACAATCTCAGACGTCAAGCAGAATGAACCACGAGTACGTTGTGTTCCACACACCGCGTGAAGCCACGGCAATGTCAGCAGCATCGACTGTCCAACAGACAGACTCGGAAGCGCAGTACCAGCGGTACAGTGTCGACCGACAAGACCAGACTACAACAAAGACTGTATCAGATGTTCAGACTCAGTTCATTCCTAAACTGATGCGTGACTCGCAAGGCGGCTACTGCCTCGCGTTGAACCAAGCAGATGCACTGATCCAAGGCAAATCGGTAAGCGAGGCCGAGGCGCAGTCCTACCTCACCCGCATGGTTGATAGCGTCGTTGTCGCTCGCGTGTCCACTCCAGCGACCAGCGACTTCCAGCAGCAGGTTTCCGAAAGTCGCCAGCAAACCGGAGGCCTCAGAGATTCGGAATGCCAGTTTAAGCTGTTTTCATCGGACAAGCAGGTCGCCCATCGCTTTACTAGCAACGTTTCGCGCGAGACCACTACGGATGACACTTTTTCAGAGTTCGAAATTTTCCAAAGCCAGCCAAAGCTAACTAGGGCTCAACCAAGGCTTTTAAGAGATTCCAGCGGTCAGTATTTCCTGACCTCAACCGCTCAGGGAACCAATCCGATTGCTGGAAAAGTAATTGCAGATTCTCAAGTACAAACCGCTCTGCAATCGTCCGAAAAGAATATTGTTGCTAGAGTAACAGAAGAGACTGTTGTTCCACTAACTGCGGCGGCTAGTCAGACAGCCTTTTCTGGCGAGGCCAAACCGAGCCTTTGCGAGATTTATACACAGTACGACTTGCTCACCCGAGACGAAAGCTTAGCCGCTAGTTTCGGCTCAGCCACAGCTGAAGCATCGACTCAGCCTCGAGCTACTAGCGATTCAACAGCGCAGTATGTGGTGTTCAGAACAGACAAGTCGAGTGCAACCGGCAAGCCAGATCTGCGCCAGATGGCGATCAACACCGAGGTGACACTCCTGAAGGACTCAAGCGGACAGTATTTCCTTGGAAGCACTGATGGCTCGGTTGTTGTCCAAGGCACCCCTGTCAGTCCAGGCCAAGTTGTGCAACATCTAACCAGCTCTGAGAAGAACATTGTTGTTAAAGTAAGAAACGAGAGTGCCGCAGTGAAGGCCGACGGCAGCGGTGCCCTGAAAGACGTTTCCAGTCAGTACCTGATGTATTCTTCGGACAAGGATGTAGGCGCCGACATGGTGAAAAGCTCGATGAGTTCAGCGCAGGTCTCCTCGCAGTCGATGGCGGTATTCCAACCAGCACTATTGCGCGATAGCTCCGGCCAGTACTACCTGACCTCTGCCAATTCTAACGTTGCAGTTCAAGGCGTTTTCGTGACAGAATCACAGGCTCACCAACACCTGGCCAGCTCGGAAAAGAATATCGTTGCGCGAGTTGAAACCGAATCGCGGGACTTCTCCGGCCAGACGGTGCGCATTGCAGCCACGAGAGATTCGAGCAATCAAAGTGAAAAAACCCTGGCTGAAGTTGACACTCAGTACATGCTTTACACGTCTAATAAGAGTTTGGAGGCGGATACTCCACGAGAGAGTCCCAAAGACGAGTCCAGCGCCGTATTCAAATCGAAACTGATGAAAGACAGCTCTGGACAGTACTATCTCTACAGCTGCGACTCAAACGTGGCGATGGCTGGAAGAAAGGTTACCCAATCGGAAGCCCAGATGTACCTGACCTCGTCAGACAAAAACATTGTGGTCCGTGTCCCTGAAGAAAAGAGCGACTTTTCTACCCAAACGCTAACGTTAATGGAGTCATCGTCGGCTCGCAAAGAAGCTGAACTTCGTAGAAGCAACGAGCAGAAAGAATCGCAGACGCAGTACGTGCTATTTTCTTCAGACAAAAGCCTGTCGGCTGATTTATCCTCCGATGTGATTGTTCCGTCTCGAGACACTGCCGATTACGCCGTTCCCCGACTAATGAAAGACAGCTCGGGGCAGTACTATTTGTGCAGCGCCGATTCGAGCGTTGCAGTGGCCGGTACACCGATAGCCGAGTCTCAGGTTAAACAGCATTTGGCGAGCTCTGACAAGAATATAGTGGCTCGCGTTACTGCCGATTCAAAAGATTTCTCTACTCAAACTGACCAGCGGTCAGCGTCGGTTAGAAAGGCTGAAAGCGAGACGCAGAGTGGCCAACCGCTGGCTGAAATGCAAACTCAATACGCGTTGTATTCATCAAACAAAAGCGTAACTGTAGACTTCAGCGCCACTTCGGAAGACTTTTCAACGCAGACCAGGTCAAGTACGGCCGAAAGCAGCGCAGTCAGGTTTCCAGTGGTGATGCGCGACAACTCCGGTCAGTTCTACCTGACAAGCGAGGACTCGAGCGTTCGAGTTCAGGGCCAAATTGTCACAGAGTCGGAGGCTATGCACCAGCTCAATACTTCTGAGAACAACATTGTAGCTCGAGTGATTAGTAAATTCAGAGACGTCACGTCTCAAACTGCTCAGGAAGACAGCAGACGCGAGTTGATTTCCAGCGAGCAGCAGTACGTCCTTTATTCGTCTAACAAGTCGCTAGCAACTGCGGACGTAAGAAGCTCGGAAGAGTTTGGCACCCAAGCCAATTTAGATTACTCTGATGCGGCAGTGTCGCAGGCCAAACTAATGAAGGACAGCTCTGGGCAGTTCTATCTGGTGAGCTCCACTGCAGGCGTGGCGGTGCAGGGCCAGTCACTGACGGAGGCTGAGGCGCAGTACTACCTAGCTACTTCTGAGAACATAGTTGCTCGAGTTTCAGATGAAGGAAAAGATTTCTCGACTCAAACAGCGTCTCTCGCTCGCCCCGTTAAAAAGGAGAGTGGAACGCAGAGCGGCACAAATGAACTCACAGACGTACACGCACAGTATGATCTATTCTCATCTAGCAAGAGCCAAACAGCTGAATTTGTTAAATCTTCTGAGGATTTCGCCACGCAGACCAAAATGGTCAGCGTTCACAGTGCTGCGTCAAAGCCAAGTCTCCTGCGAGACAGTGCAGGTCAGTACTACTTGACGAGTCAGGATTCTGCCGTCAGAGTTCTAGGAAAAGTTGTGACTGAGTCTGAGGCGCGGCATCACCTCAGCACATCGGAGAAAAGCATTGTGGCGAGAATCGTCGGCAATGCTCGAGATTTCACTACCCAAACTGTTGCCACGGAAGAGGAAATCGTTGCAGAACGGCAGCAGTACGAGTTGTACTCCGCAACTAAAGACTTGTCCATGCTAGCTAGTAGCAGCGAAGATTTTTCGGTGCAAGTTGATGGTGACTATGCCGACGCAGGCAGCCAATACCAGCCGAAGCTGATGCGAGACAGCTCAGGCCAATACTACTTGTCCAGCGCTGACAGTAGTGTGATCATTTCTGGCAAACCGGTTACGGAATCCGACGCTAAGAACTACTTGGCTACTTCAGAGAGAAGCATTGTTGCAAGAGTCAGCAGCGATACTAGAGACTTTACAGTACAGACGCATCAACCACAAGTCCCTGACTCTAAGCAAGCTGCCACACAAAGCGGCTCTACTCTTTCAGAAGTGAACACGCAGTATTCTCTTTACTCGTCTAATAAGAGCATTACAGCGGATGTACATGCAGTAAAGACCTCAGAGGACTTTGCCACGCAAACAAAAACAAGACTAGCTGAAAGCACCTTTGCTCAATCCAAGTTAATGTGCGACAGTGCCGGACAGTACTACTTAGCCAGTGCCGATACTGGAATGATGGTTCGTGGTCAAGTCGTCTCCGAGACCGAAGCTCAAAGCCATCTGTCGAGTTCCGAAAAGAGTATAATAGCCAAGGTGGTAACAGAAACACGCGACGTTACATCGCAGACTGTTGTTGAAAGTAGTACCTCAAAAACACGATCGACTCGTGGACCCCTGCGGGACGTCCAGAGCGAGTTCTTGCTGTATGCATCAGACAAAGGTTTATCAACAGATATTGCCACTGGGGAGTCTGTGGCGGTGTTCAGCCAGACAGTTGATGCTCAAGATAAGAGCGCTCGCGTTCAGCCGCTCGGTAAAACAGCCAGTGCCTTGGCCGGTTCTCGGGTCATGGTTGATTCCAGCGGGCAGTACTACCTCAAGACAGCAAACTCTGCCACTCTTGTTCCCGGTGTTGTTGCCTCTTCGTCGGAGGCCGAAGCGGCGCTGGAGAGTTCGGATAGCAGAATTGTAGCTCGGGTATTCGACGAAAAGTCGGACGTTTCCTCACAAACTGTTTCCGCAATAGCTTCAGCTCAGAGCGTGAGTACAACGAAAATGAGGGATGTCAGTACTCACTACGTCCTCCTGGCGTCATCGCACAATGCGTTTAGCCAAACTGAGGAAGAAGTCGAAACAATTGTGCAGGTGGAGCAAGCACCTCTAAAAATGGAACCGACTGAGCAAGTGAACAAAAGCACGCAAGTTGTTTCGGCCATGCAAGACACCGATGCCCAATTTTTCAATGCTAGCTCCAGCACCTTCGGTATTCAGACAGAGAGATTCGAAGCCACTGGCCATGTGCAGGTTGGCTTGGAGACCCAGTTTGAGAAACCGAGGGCTGAAATGATAGATTTCCAATGCCAGACGCACTCTGCTCCGACCATGAAGGAGTCCGCCTGCGGCTTTGCGCCAAGTGCTTCTTTAAATAACAGCGTTCAAACTGTGGCTATGGACAGCGAAAGTGAAAGTTTAATCGAGTCAGGCTTTCAAACTGAACGCTCAATGGATGAGGCGGATATTGCTAGAAGCACGCAGACCGATATTAATGTTATAGTGAAGCCGAACGCTCAGGAGAGCCAAATGAAAGTGAAGACAACTGTGCAATCCGATTTATCAAGCCAGTTTGATCCCGAGCTGAACGAATCCAGCTTGCATTACCACGCCCGAGGAGAAGACTTCAGCTCACAGGCCGCGCCACAGCTGATTTCAAAGCGAGTACAGCTCGGAGTACCGTGGAATTTCTACTCCGACTCAGCCATTCAGACAGAAGAATCGTCATCAGATGAAGACAGCTTAACTGACCAAACGGTTAGCAGATTTGAGCAAGACTGTCAAACAATGTTCATCTGGAGTTCGAGCGAAACACAGACCGATCAGCTGCTAATTGAAGACACGGAAGAAGAGACTGATATCGAGCCGGAGACAGCTGTTCAAGTTATGGCCGTGCAGCAGCGTGAAGGAATAAATAGGGCTTGTCAGACTGGCAAAACTGAAAAGCGAGACGTCATGTCGGCGTACTATGCCGACTGTGCCGAGGTTAGTGTCGTGGCTAAAGAAGTAGAGAAAGACTTAAAGTCGGAATCGGTTCGTGTTGCTTTAACGACTCAAGTGGAGCATGTCGACGGGGCTGCAACCAGCAAACGCCTTTCTTATCAGGACGACAGCCTGTTGTTTAGAAGCCAGTACCCAGAGTGCGCTCGTCGTGGCAAAGTTAGTATAATTGAATCGCAGACCCAGTACTGGTCCCCTCTGCTTGACAGAGCCGCGCAATATGACCAATCTAGCGATGACAAGAGCCTTCAGGTTCTGTTTACTTCTGAAAGCCCAAAAACTATAGAAAAAGGTTTTAAAGCTACCCAGCCAAAAGAAACAGCTGATGCTTGTGTCGTGGCACTGGACTACGACTACCAGAGTCTGGAGGTTGTGTGCCACACATACGAGAGCCTTGTTGCTCAACTGTCACAGAAAGTCTCAGATCTAGAGGCAGCCGCAAATAGAGTAGGCTTAGAGGAGCACGTGCGTGTCAAACCGTATCAAAAAGCAAAGCGAATCCAAAAAGGAACATCGGCTTTCAATCTAGCCGAGATGTTTGTCCAGACCGATCCGGCTGAGGAACCGGAGGTCATCCGGGAGGTCGTCCAGCTGCAATCAGCGCCAAAAGCCGACACAGAAAACATTGAGGTCCAGACGCAATCATTTTTGCAGGATGCGATCATCAAAGTGGACACGACCACACCTGTCGAGAAGGAGGTATCCGATTCTGAGGTAAAAGCCAGAGTAGAAATGCAAGAGCTATCAACTGGCTTTGGTGTTGCTCATGAGGATACAATCATCAAGGTGGACACGACCACACCTGTCGAGAAGGAGGTATCCGAATCTGAGGTAAAAGCCAGAGTAGAAATGCAAGAGCTATCAACTGGCTTTGGTGTTGCTCATGAGGATACAATCATCAAGGTGGACACGACCACACCTGTCGAGAAGGAGGTATCCGAATCTGAGGTAAAAGCCAGAGTAGAAATGCAAGAGCTATCAACTGGCTTTGGTGTTGCTCATGAGGATACAATCATCAAGGTGGACACGACCAAACCTGTCGAGAAGGAGGTATCCGAATCTGAGGTAAAAGCCAGAGTAGAAATGCAAGAGCTATCAACTGGCTTTGGTGTTGCTCATGAGGATACAATCATCAAGGTGGACACGACCACACCTGTCGAGAAGAAGGTGTCCGATTCTGAGGTAAAAGCCAGAGTAGAAATGCAAGAACTATCAACCGGCTTTGGTGTTGCTCGTGAGGATGCGATCATCAAAGTGGACACGACCAAACCTGTTAAGAAGGAGGTGTCCGACTCTGAGGTAAAAGCCAGGGTAGAAATGCAAGAGCTATCAACCGGCTTTGGTGTTGCTCGTGAGGATGCGATCATCAAGGTGGACACGACCAAACCCGTTGAGAAGGAGGTGTCCGAATCTGAGGTAAAAGCCAGAGTAGAAATGCAAGAACTATCAACTGGCTTTGGTGTTGCTCATGAGGATACAATCATCAAGGTGGACACGACCACACCTGTCGAGAAGAAGGTGTCCGATTCTGAGGTAAAAGCCAGAGTAGAAATGCAAGAACTATCAACCGGCTTTGGTGTTGCTCGTGAGGATGCAATAGTCAAGGTGGACACGACCAAACCCGCTGAGAAGGAGATGTACGATTCTGAGGTAAAAGCCAGAGTAGAAATGCAAGAACTATCAACCGGCTTTGATGTCACTCATGTGCACAAAGTTATTCAGTTGGGCTCGCCATTTTCGAACCGAGTCGAAAACTACTGTAATACAGATCAAGTCGAGGAAGTAGAAGTTCAGGTGCGCCATGTAGAGTCTACACCTCGACCTGAACTGGCCGATGTAGGTACTCAGTATCAACAATCTCAATATGAAAGCGTTGGAATTCAAGCTCGTCTCTATGAACCGGTTGTGACATCTCCGACTACTGGGCCAGAAAAAGAATTCGCAGAAACGAAAATGGAATTTGGCGTACGGATGAAAGATATTTCGACGACGTTCGATGCAAACCTTGACAATAAAGTGTCGCAGTATGGCTGCTCTTTCTTCAGATTGGTTGAAACAGGTACTAATACCGAAGATGAAGAGGTGCCAGTTCAAATTCGCTTTGTAGAATCTGCGCCACTTACTGAAAAAGTCAGCATCGCAACTCAATCGCACCGATCCTTGATGCTGGACAGAGAGACAACATTTAAATCAGAATCTAAGCATAAGGTGATTCAGCACGGTTGCCCCTACTTCATGATGGTTGATGGCGACTGCAATACCGAACCGCTAAAGGCGGAAACAATCGAAATTCCCGTACCATTGGTTGTTAGCAAGCTCGATGAAAACGTCGGCACTCCAGAAATCACCTGGAAATCAAAAGCAATTCAACGAGGCTGTCCATCGTTCGCCGTTCGCAACGTTGCTTCAAACACAGAGAATTTCGAGACTGAGGACTACGTCGAATATGGATCCTACGATCAGTATGTGCTCCCGGAGACTTTAAAAACTGCCGAGTACTCAGATGCAATGGTGAAGGCAAGCATAAAAGCAGATCTTCACCGAAAAGCTATTCAGCATGGATGTCCGTTTGCCATGCACTCCGACGTAGGAACTGAAACTGATCCGGATACAGAAATTGTGGCTGCAGTCCAGGCGCCAAAGTTCGAGTTCGCCCCGGTACGCAAGCGCGATGCAACAACTCAAGCGTTTCAAGAAGTTCAAGAGTGGGGAGTCCAAGTAGAATTGTTTGAGCCAACTCAAATTGAAGTAACTGTGCCAGTTCAATCTGCTTCTGTGCCTCAATGCAGCAATGCAGCAACGCAGTCCTTCCAGGAAATAGAAGAACTCGGAATTCAAGTCGAACTCACGCAGCCCACTATCGTTCAGGTTGAAAAGGACTCTGGAGAGATATTGGTTGCCTACAAGGCTGCTACTCAAGACAGTACGAGTACATTTTTGCCCCTGGAACAATTGGCAAGGTAATACAAAAGGGTTGTCCGTTTTCAATGCTACACGAAGTTGAGTGCAGCGCAGACATGGACCCGCCGTTCACTACGCCAGTCAAGAGGAGCGATCTTGTCGAAAGTGGAAATCAATTTGATGTTGGGATAGCGAGAAAAGCCATTCAGCGTGGCTGCCCATGGAGCATGAAATACGAAGTCGAGTGCGATACGAGGGCCTTGGTAGTTCACCTGAACCGCAGACAAAGGCTTCACTTGTTGACTGTGGAGTTCAGTGCTACACAGAGCTGAGTGCTGTTGGATGCGACACTGCTGGCTTAGAGAGCCCTGCTGTGCCCTACCAAGTGACTCAAGACAAGACCGAAATGATCGACAGTGGAAATCAGTACGACATTCAAGTGATGATGAAGGCCATCCAGCGAGGCTGCCCTTGGTTGATGACTCGCGAAGCAAGCTCAAATACGGAAACGGAAGAAATCTTTGAAGAAGTACAAATGCAGCTGCAGAGCACAGAGCCTACCACCGCAAAAGAATTCAAGTGCAAACGCATTCAGCATGGATGTCCAGCTGCCTTCCGAATCGAGGCGGGTATTTTGGCACAAGAAAAATCCGAAGATTCACCCGGAACTTCGAGGAAACAATTTGGGGCTCGTCGACTTTCCACTGAATTTGAAGATTTCGGTACTCAAACCATTGAATACTGCTGTGACATGGAAGTTCAGTGTAGCATTGATGTTCAGTCAGGACCAGTTACAAGCACGAAGGAATTTAAGGGAAAATGCATTCAGCATGGATGCCCAACTGCCTTCCGAATAGAAGCGGGTGTTCTGGCACTAGAAAGATCAGACGATTCGCCCGGAACTTCAAGGAAACAATTTGGGGCTCGTCGACTTTCAACTGAATTTGAAGATTTTGGTACTCAAACCATTGAATACTGCTGTGACAGTGAAGTCCAGTTTGATGTGCAGCCAGGACCAGTTGAAAGCACGAAGGAGTTCAAGGGAAAGTGCATTCAGCATGGATGTCCAGCTGCCTTCCGCGCCGAAATAGCCGTTCTGGCTCAAGAACAATTCGATGATTCACCGCGCAACGTTAAAAAACAGTTTGGACCTCGTCGACTTTCTGATGAATTTGAAGACTTTGGCACCCAGACTTTCGAGTACTGTTGTGACATCGAAGTTCAGTGTAGCATCGATACTCAAGAACAGTTCGATGACTCACCGCGCAACGTTAAAAAACAGTTTGGACCTCGTCGACTTTCCGATGAATTTGAAGACTTCGGCACCCAGACTATCGAGTACTGTTGTGACATCGAAGTTCAGTGTAGCATCGATTTTCAGTCGGAGCCATCTCCTAGGCATGTCGACAGCGCTGAAGCTGCATGCGATCCTATTGAGATCCCGCGCCAAGCAAAGCGAGTTCAGAGAGGCGTTCCGTTCTCTAAGATCAAGAACGCCAGTACGAATACCGAACAGTTTGAAGCGTCAGCGCAAGAAGAAGAGTCCGAAGTGCCGCCCTACTGTCCCAAGTGGGACATTATGCCAGTCGTCCACGTGGCTAAGAGTAGTGGAACAGACGTTGAAACGGCCGAAGTTGCCTGTTTGATGATAACAGAAACTGCTTCTGTTCAGACGAGCTGCTGCATCGAGATAGACGATGCGTCCACTGACGTAATCAAGGACGACGAAGAAGTCATTACAATAGTGCAAGCTCAACTCGCTGAAACAGCAGCTCCAGTTGTTAATAACAAATTCTGCCAGACAAAGTCATTCATGGAGGACAGCAATGGCCAATATGAATCTTCTGAGGTACGATATGAATCGCTAGAATCGCTAGAGTCAAGGAAAGTTGCTCAAGGAAACCAGACAAAAGAGGAAATGGATGAGAGTTCAGGCCAATACTCAGTAGAAGTCTGTGATGTGCTTGTAAAGACACAATGGCCCATTTCTGTCACGAGTAGCATGTGCGTGTTTGAAGTTGCTCTTCATTCCAGAAGTGAAACACAAACAGTGGATGATGAAAAATCAGAAGTCAGATCGGACAGCGATGAACCTGACAAGACTGACAGTAAGAAATTCAGCAGTTGTTGACACTGTCATGTTTCCAGTCACTCACTATACAGAGCCAGATACTGAAACACTTGAAGCCAGCGTAGTTGCTAGAACCGACAATCTGTCTCAGCCAATTCAAACTGAAGACTCGGTTATACAGTGCTCATTGATTTCTTCAACGCCTCGCAAGTTGTCTGTAAGCGAAGCCATCGAGACATTGGAGGTCGAAGTTCAAACGGAGACTTTTTGTGATTCCGTAGACACGCAAACGATGTGTTACAGCGCTGATGCTTCTGTTGAATACGACTTCGAAGACTTCGATGAAAATCAACGGCCAAAGTACGCCGGAAAGCTACGCGCCGCTAAAAAAAGTACAGAGATTACTGATCAAGAATGCCAAACTTCGATTGAGTGCGCCTCAACTGCGATGCAGTTCATTGCAGATGAAGTGGATACTTTAACGCGAAAGTCAAGACCCGAATCCAGCGAAACGAGCGTGCGTCACAGAGCTGAACAGAGATCTGCTCAAGTCCAGATGAACTCTCTAGTACTGAGAGATAGAAGATCTCGCTCACGCTCAAGAAAACGAAAATTACCAGAAGTCTCTACTCAAACGGAATTCGTTGAAGAAGAAGTTAAGGAAACGTTTGAAACAACCATACACGAGTGTACACCTCCTAGGGTTGACCGGCTGATCAGGAGGTTAAAAAGACGTCACAGATGAGGACGTCAGTATTCACAGCTGAAGCACACGTTCAATTTGAGCCTGAGGATTCGTGCAATGCCTTGGTTGTGGCTCGTCTTGAAACAAAAGTACCGCACGAAGAAAGAAAGGAAAATTCTACCGAAAGGGAAGTTCAGACGGAAGGAATTCTCACAAACAGTTCGGTTCAGTTTGAAGGTCATGCAGAGCCAGATGAGCCTCAACAGGATGCAGTGGATGATCTGTACACGATTATAAAGGTCGAAACAAAAGATTCTTCATCCATGCCGGATACCGACTACGCTAACGCTGCGGTTCAGTTCGATGGCGAGGCAGAGGTCGAAACGCACAGCAGAAGTAAGGACTGGAGCTAATACAAATGCAGCAGAGGTTCAAACAGTTGTGTACTGCGCATTGATGCAGAGACAGAATTCGAGCAAGAGAGAGCGTGTTGAAGAAG
>NIVC01000889.1:350000-418695 GCA_002269645.1 Macrostomum lignano | reverse complement strand
CTTCACCAACTACAACAAGCACCAGCGGCCAGTGGAAGTTTTTGATACGATGGGAGGCAAGCCGCAGCCGCCGCTGGTTGAAGGTGGAAAACCGTTTGAGCGCCGACTAAAGTCGACGTGAACATGAAAATTCTCAGCATCAACAAGGTCGACAAATATGGAGTTCAGCTCTGGACATGTACCTGAGGCAGTTCTGGCGCGATCACCGGCTCAGCTGGGAGAATATCCGCAGTTCAAGTTCTACAATGACTCCATCGCTATACCGGCCAAGAAGGAGCAGCTGTGGCTGCCAGATCTTTTCTTCGCAACGGAAAAGAGGGTTACCTGCACAAGATGACGCAGCCAAATTATCTAATCCGAGTGGCGTCCGAACGGTGACATCCTGTACTCGCAGAAGATCACCATGAAGTTCTCCTGCCAGATGCAGCTGCAGACATTCCCCATGGACATACAGAACTGCTTCGTCAACATCGGCAGTTACGGTTACACAACCAAGAATCTGCTGTTCAAGTGGAAGCAGGACAAGGACAAACAGCCGGTGGAGCTGGACACTTCAATGCAGATTGCCGAGTTCAACACGCCCCGGCAAAGCAAAGACCGATCGACTTGCACCAAAGGCAGCGCCACCAGCACTGGCGCCTACGCTGCCCAAGGCGGAGTTCAAACTGGAGAGGCAGCTGACGAGCAGCTACCTTGCTGGGACCTACATCACCTTCTCTCATCGTGACAGTCAGCTGGCTGAACTTCTGGTCAACAGAGCAGTGCCCGCCAGGGTGACTCTGGACTGCTCATCTGCTGGGCATTCTCACTCAGGCTTCGACCGTGATGGGAAATTTGCCCAGGTGAGACTAGTCAGGAGACGAGGGTCCATCCCTCTAGGGAAAATTGAGCCCGTGGGATCGTATCCCGATGCTCATTCCATATCCTTGACGTATTGTCGCTGCCTCTCTGCTCATCATCTGGCCACGTCTCGGCCGTAAATCTCGCAAACCAGCCGCCTACTTTGCATAACCAAGAACTGGAAAAAAGGATTCAGCTGAGAAATGATGATGCGGTTGACTGAGTCTTAGACTCTAGGAGGGGCTTTAGACGATAAAAAATATCAAGTTTGGAGAGAAATTACCAAGAAGATCGAAACTTTGCTATCACAGTCTGAGCAGTGACTTCGGGTATTGAGCTGCATGCGGAAAGTTAAATATGTGATGGTGGATGCTGCTCAAAAAATTCTTTCTTCATTTTCTATGCAAGGCATCACGTACCCGAAAATACTAAATGATTTGTTGATTCACCAAAGTCCCAAAAATACGTGCCAAGGAGGCTGGCATGAAAAGCAAAAGAAAAGACAGAGACAGAAAGAAGTAAAAGATGAAGAACAACCGTCTTTTTGAGTTTGCTATCCGGGAGTTTGTGCAAACACAGCGAGCTAGGAAAGAGAGCGACGCAAGTTCCAACCAGAGCCGAATTCTGAAGTTATTTGTCGAATTTCGGACCAATCGACAAATTTCCCTCTGATTTTCCACTGCATCAACTAACTTCCCCCCCCCCCCCAGTACACACACAACCACAATGTGGACTCAGCACTCCCGTCCACTCTTGTTCACATTCAGGGTCCAGCTTTCAGCCTGATTGACCCCAGGCTGGCAGTGCTTTCCCTCCCAGTTTCTCTGACTGCCCGCTTAGCCTAAGGAGATGCGTGTTTAACCGGCCTTAGAGAGAGAGAGAGAGAGAGAGAAAAGTTGCTTCTCTGGGAATGCTCATTCTCGAGCTGACGCAGCAGCGGAATTGGATTGAAGTGGAAGAGAACCCCCCGCGCTCTCGAGTCCCCACTCGGCCGACTCGCCCAAGTCAGCTTAGTAACTGCATGCCAGTTTCTATGAAAATAGGAAAAAGACCGTTTTAAAGTGTTTTCGCTTTATAAAAGAAAATCTCTTTTCTTGGCTGGGGGAAGGGCTGAAAGGTTTTGAGCTCAGTGGTCAGCTCGGACCAGAGCAAGAGCTCCCTTACCCCCTGAGGCAATCAGTTGAGGCAGCGGCAGCTGTTCCAGTTCCGAAAACTGAAACAGTGCGCCTACACTTTCTCTCCATTCCAAGGTCCCTGTCTGTATATTTTTCCGCGTCTGTATTCCTCTTTTTTAAATTCTCTCTCGCTGCCCCTGCATGTCTCGGCAAAGCAAAGCAGCTTCCCTTTTTTCACAGAATCGCACTCCTGATGGACCGGACGACCAACTAGGGGAACCCGGGGGCTCTGTTTATACAGGCCTTTCAACTGCAGCGGCTCTGTATCTCCCGGGCTCAATCAGCCACGCCCTCTCCCCCTGCCTCTTTTCACTGTCCCCTTATACCGTTCTCCAAGCAAGAAGGCGCATTGCGAGAGTTGCGGCAAGGAACAGTTCTGCCAGTCTTCTAGGTGTTGCTGTTGGTTCTGCTTCTTCTGCTTTTGCTGTTGTTGTAGCTGTTTCTGACGCCCCGGCTGATCTCCCTGTTGTCAAGCGGATGTGACATGCAGCGGCTCGTCAGCTCGTCAGCCTTCCCCCGGCCCGTGGCTTCACCTCCTTCGCCCCCAACCTCCTGACCATGCAGCCCTGGCTGGCCGAATCTTGCCAAGAAAACTGCCTTGTTTCTTCTCGTTTACAGGAGTGGAAAATTTTCGCCAAAAAATAATCGGATCCAACGAATCTGCGGATGTATATGCACAACAAATAAAGTACATTTCATCAGCCTTGTAAACATTCCAGCAAGTCAGGAGTAGACTCGGCTACTTTCTGAGCCTCCTGTCGTGTTTGACTGATTTCGGCCTTCATTATTAGGGCCTAAAATTGCTAATAGCGCCGTGGGATGCATCGTTGCTTTGAAAATTACTGGATGCTGCTTTGTAGTTTCTTTTCTCTCTCTCGCTCCCATCTTTCTCTCCTCCAGCTCCGCCTACTCACTCCCTCAGTGTCTTCTCCCTCACTGCCTGAGCTGACGACAGCTCACAGCAGATCGATAACTCACTTGCTGATGCCGATGCATCGTTTCTGCCCTGCCCATAGCTCTGCCAAAGTCCCTTCACCCAGTGTTTAACATTTTAGCTATAGCAGCTGCATCGTGTCCAATGGCAACAACAAGAGAAGCCTTGACGTCTTGAGCTAAAAAACGGGATGTTGTCAGATTTTGAGCTTTTATATTTGTTGATTCTACAAGAATTGGCATTCCGAAGAGGCGTTATCATGGCTGGAGAGTGGCAGTTGAGGCCGGAAATTTTCAGTTTGAATTGAGGTACGGTTCGATCTCACGTTGAGCCTCTCCTGACCAAAACAAAATCCTCGACTACTCACTCTTGTCATCCTGTCAGCGGCTCTCCAGAGACTCTGCCTGCGACTCCCGCTGTCTCAAATCTTCCCCCTTTCCACCCTCGACCGAAGTCCCTCCACCTCGTTTCTTGGACTGTGTGAGGGGAGTTTGAACTCAACGCAGGTTTGAGGAACAGCGGAGGGAGAGAATCTGAAAGGGGGAGTTTTAGACATAGCGAGGAGTGGAGTTAGCAGTGGCCTGCACGGCTGCGGGAGGGAGTAGAGAAAATGAGTCGAAGGTAGTTCAGCTCTCTCAGAAAGCGACATTTCGACTGAAGTCTATGCTGGCCTGCGATTCTAACTCAGCCCCACCGGCACCCCAGAGCCCGAATTCCGATTCCGAAATGCCGAGGAGAGAGGAGAGAGAGACAGAGAGAAACGAAGGACTTCTAGGGGCGGCTATCCAAGTTTCTGTGCCTGCCTGGAAGCAGGAAACCCGCGGAGAGACCAACTGGCAGGGACTGCAAAATCTTGGCTTGAGGAATCCAAGAGGAGTAGGGGAGAGAGGAGGGAACGGTGCAGTCCCGACGCAGCCACTCACTCGAATACTTGATGGGGAATTCTGCATGAGGGCACTCGTCGGCTCGGTCTAGGGGAATTCAGTTCAGCTCTTCTTTCGGGGGCCCTGGATTCACAACAATCTGCAAGGAAATCGGCTATGAGCTGATGACGGAGTCTGAAAATTGAACTAAGATATTAAAATCTTTTTCAGCACTAATTTGCATAAATTTGGAGATGGAATGTTAATACTATTAATTGATTATAGTTGAGACATTATAATACATCGCATAAATTCATCTACATGCTCTGAGAGGCTAATAAAATAGGCTATTCATCTCATTTGGAAGACTTCGACCCATCATTCGAATCGCAATGCAAACACACAGATGCTAAGAGCTCCCAATACCTCCTCCACCAGAGTGGCGTACATCAAGGCCATAGACATCTGGATCATCGCCAGCATCATGTTCGTCATCGGCGCCCTGATCGAATTCGCCGTCGCTTCATTCCGCGCCCGTCGAACCAAAATGGAGAACTGGCAGCAGGAGATTCGCTGCGTGGTTCGCTCGGAACTCCAGCGACTCGCCGTCATCCGGGTCCGCCACCGGGCCTGCCGACTCCGGCTCAGCCGCCGTAGCCTCCGCCGGCAACGCGCATGGCTATCCGGGTTTCCCAGAGGAGCTCGAAGACCTTCTGGTGGTCAGCGTAGAGGAGGGCGGCAAAGGCGCCAGCGGAGGCGGTGCCGCTCAGACGGCCTCGCCGGTGCCCTCGCCGGACTCTGACATCGACGCCTACAGCCGGTTCCTGTTCCCGGCCTGCTTCCTGCTGTACAACTGTTTCTATTGGCTCTACTATCTTGTGCTGGTTGTCAAGATCGACACGGGGAGGCGGACAAGGCGTGAGAGAGACTGACGGATCAGCTGGTGACCCGAAGTTGCATGGGCACTGAACACAAAGGGACCGTGTTTTGGGTGATCTTTGAGCACTGTTGTCTCAGCGGATGCCAGGTCTCAGGTCCATTCGCTCTGACTTTTCTTAAGAACTTCTTAAGTAGATCGTAAAGTGGAGTGGTAATAAATCATACATTTTTCCTACCAAAACGCGCGATTATCGCATGGCACTCGAATGTTCTAAATCTTTACGCAAAAATCGAAAGTTACTATTAATTTTTGAAGATTAAGTCTGACTAAAGAACCTACTATTGAAAAAGGGGCATCTTTCGTATTGGACTGAATACATTTTGCAAAGCTAAGGATTGTCTCTGCAAATACATAACCAACGCCTTCGGAAGTCCTTCTGTTCGACATGCGTAAGACCACAAAGAAGTTTAAAAGCCCCATCGGGTTTCGGGATCATTGATGCATTTCTGATGCTTGACAACGGTTCACTTGGAGCCATTAGCAGCGACTTCATGCCCTCTATTACTGTTGGTTCGTCTGTAGCAGTTTGGAAATCCGCAGTGACTGGCTCAAGTAGAAAAAAGCATTGAACAGCACTTTGTACTTTACCGACTGTCTGATTGTGTTTAACACAGACACAAGAAATTCAACTTGTCTGCAGTCTTGTGATTTACCAAATTATTCTATTGTTATTGCAAATTTTATTTATATTTCAAATCCGTTAACTAGCGCCGATAATCCTATATTGTAATTACAATTTGTCAAATTTTAACTGTTTTTAATTTGTATTCATTTAACTACAGCTCAGCAAGTCAGTTCATATTTGTTTTTTTGATAAACTGTTCACATCTGCATTAAAACTACCTTGCGATTCATAACAATGTACATAAATTATGAGCAGTTCAATTTTAATCTCAAAGTTTGCCGCTAACATTGATATTTCTGCAAGTCTAATTTTTTCAATAGCTATTTGCTACTTGTGGCGTTTTCTTTAAAGTCTGGAATTATTCTATTTTTAACCTATACACTAAATCTGTATCTGCTACACTCTGCTCACTTTCAATGCATCTCCATCCATTCATCTCTCTTTCTTTTTCTCCCTCCCTTCATCTCCTTCCCATTCATCTCCCTCTCTTCATCTCCGTCCCTCCGTCTTCTTCAATAATCTCCCTCCCTTCATCCTTTTTTATCTCCTCCTTTCATCTCCCTCCTTTCATCTCCCTCCCTTCATCTTTCTCCCTCAGCTCCCAGCTCCCATGATCTCCCTCCCTTCATCTTCCTCCCTTCATCTCACTCCCTTCACCTCCCTCCCTTCATCTCCCTTCCTTCATCTCCCTCCCTTCATCTCCCTCCCTTCATCTCCCTCCCTTCATCTCCCTCCCTTCATCTCCCTCCCTTCATCTCCCTACCCGCTTCATCCTCATTCTTTCTTCTCTTTTATTTATTCCCCTCTAGAGATAGATAGATTCTATTTAATCTATCTCCTTTCCACCATCTCGTTTCCTTGCTTTTTACCTCTAATAATTTGATAACGAATCAGTCTGTCTAGCTCCCTCACAAACTTTCCTAATCTCTGTCCAATTCCTTTTACTTGTTAATTGTTAAGTCCTTGAGCTGACTTCTATTTCTATTTACCTGTATTTACAGAATTAAAATTTCTCTCAACTTTCTAATTGATTTTTCTGCTATAGGGGGCGTTTTAAATTTACAATTTTGGACTTTATTGAATAGCTATTGTTATGTTTAAAATGTACTTTTGCAACATTAAAATCAGTACGTGAAAATGGTTATGTAATAAGTCCCATACTCTGTGAATTTTTTAATTATTTTATGTTAGCTGTGATCAATTTAAATTTGCTTTTGTTAAAATTTTTGCATGCTCCAGTAAAGTCAAGTTCACTTGAATATAACTTATTTTGTGCTTAATTCAATCGAACTATTGAATATTAATTAATTGACACAATATGCTAATACGGATGCAAATATATTCGGTATATTATTAAATGCAATATTTTTATTGGATTTCTTATTTTAATAATATCAAGAAAATAGCAGCCTTGGTGTCGTCCGAGCCAGGCACCAGGACGAACAGCAACAAAAGATAGGAAGAGTAAGCAAAAAAATCGGCAAAGGGCCACTGAGCTGAGAGAAGAATTATATATCTAAGATTTTTTCATTAACGCCTATTGCAATGGTAAATGTTTCTTCAAAACGAATAAAAAATTTAGGTTCGTCCGAAGCAAATGTAAACAACTTAAATAAATAAAATCGGCATATTATGCAATAAACGCGTTTAATACAGGATTATAAACAAATAGCTTCATATTTAACCCTATTTTTTATTAGAGGCAGGGGGGTTGTGTGCACCCTGGCGCACTTTAAGCGACATAGGCACACAACCGGCGAGAGGCATTACTGCCCATTCCGCCGACTCCCCTGAGCAGGCATACAAGCGCGCGGATACGTACGCAGGCACACACTCACACAGGAGTGTACAGCGGCCCTAACTTTATTTTATCGTTAGGCATGTACACTTCACTGCGCCTTGGGGGGTTGGCTCTCAAGGCCGTTAATTGCACGAGCAGAGCCAAGCCGAGATTCCAATTCAGCCCCAAATTAATGTGACTGCACTTGGAATCGAGCCTGGGTCGCTGGCACACCAGAGCAGCTGCGCTACCGCTGGGCTACGGCCCCCTATTTAACCCTATGGTGTGTTTATTTGTCTTTTCAGAGCCTACAGTGATAAAACACTGAGTTTTATTTTTTTTTACTTTCCAGGAAGTTTTAATTAACATTTTCGTAAATAAATAGCCTTTTATTTCCTAACTCCATGCTATACTGACTAATGTCCATTGATGTACATAAATTTTCATAAGAAATACTGCTAAAAATGTAAGAAGTAAATAAATTAGTTAATTACACCAACTTTTTTAGCTTGCAAGATTTTTTTCTAGCTAGCTGAAAACAATTAGAACTCAAAATTAAGAAGCTTAGGTTCAGCATTCCGGGCCAAGTCAAGCCAAGCCAACGGAAATTACAAACTGTGTCGCAAAGTTGGTTTTTCCTCGCAAATCCTCGAGCAAAGACTCAAAGAGACGGCGGAACAGGCTGGGAGAAACAGTAGCTAAAAATCCAGCAAATTACTCTTGACATTATTGGGCCAGAAATAAATTAGAGGTGCTAGCGAGGAAACGGCACTTGGGAGTCTTTCTGCTTTCTCTTCTCTACCTCTCTCTCTCTCTGCTTCTGCCTCAGCAGAATGCGGATCAGCCTGAAATGCCAATAGGGAATAGAGACAGAGCCTTAGACTTGCGTGTGCTGAGTAGAACATTGTCTGAAGCTCAAGTCTCCCAAGCTAAAAACCGTCAGCACTAGCTATGGAATTATGAAAGTTGTTAGAAATGATATGAATATTCATGAACAATAGCTGGCTAGCTGGCTACTCAAAACTGTCCAGTTGAGACCCTGTTTATCTGTAATCAATTCTGCATCGACTGACTGAACAGCTCAAAACAATGCATCGAAATCGTAATTAGGTAAATTGAGACTAAGTTGATTTCGCTAGCTAAAAACAGACCCCTTCCATTCTTTCCTCAGATTACTTTATCAAACGTGGAATTTAAAAGTGCAGGTAGCTGCTCATTTCACACGAAAATCGACATTCGTGTCTAAAACCAAAAGTCTTAAAACTGCTGTAATATGAAGTGACAGACGGACAGACAGACAGACAGACAGACACTAAGACACTAAGACAGGCAGACAGACAGACAGGCAGACAGACAGACAGGCAGACAGACAGACAGGCAGACAGACAGATAGACAGACAGACAGACACTAAGACAGGCAGGCAGACAGACAGACAGACAGACAGACAGACAGACAGACAGACAGACAGACAGACAGACAGACAGACAGACAGACAGACAGACAGACAGACAGACAGACAGACAGACAGACAGACAGACAGACAGACAGACAGACACACAGACAGACAGACAGACAGACAGACAGACGGACAGACAGACAGACAGACAGACATACATCTAAAGCATTAATTCAGGGGGCAGAGCAGCTCAAACCTGTCTGACTCTCGCACCAGGGCCCTGGTTCGATTCCCTGCGCGGCCACACTCATTTGGGGCTTGTGTGCACGAAAATTGGCCTTGGGGTTGTTTTGCGATTCGCAGCCATGAGTGCCAACCCCCAAGGCACAGAGAGTGTACATGCGTGATGATTAGAAAGTGAGGGCCGCTGTGCACCCTGTGTGAGCGTACAGTATTGGCGCTCCTGCATGTGCTCAGGAGGAGTCAGCGGAATGGGCAGAATAATGTTGCCGAAGATGTTGCACCAGGGCGCCCCACATCCGTCCTTCGAATATTTATATTAAGGTACTTCACTAAGACACAAAAGCCCCACCCAGCAAGCACTAACAGCCAGCATTGCTCTCGCCACGCAGTCAGAAGATCAAAGCATCAAAGGATAATGCAGTATAATTTGCCGTCAGTCTATATTTAGACCAAGCAACCGAAACAGAATCAGCCGATGAATGCAATGCGAGTAGCAAAGAAGACAGGAAAGGTTCGGCAATGTTAATTCCCGAGCAGCTTAGCTGATGGGATCGAAGGAATCATGTGCAGAAGGCCAGCATCCAGCACCGGCTGTAACACTCGGCATGGATTCCTCTCGTCAGGACGCAGACGGTCCTACGAGTGCGTGAGGAAAAGACGAACTCTCTGATTTTCTACTGAATTCTCCCATGGCCTATAATAATGATGGCTCGCTGATTTTCTGCAAAAGTAAGCCGAGAGTTTTATGATGAAGATAGATGCCCCTCCCTGTCACTCCCGTGTCTCCGTCTCTCTGCGTGCTTTGGTCTAAAAAACGAAGCGAGATAGAGAGAGTGGGGGGGAGACTTTTCCTTCTTCTAGGAGCGGGGGGATGAAAGGCCGGGTGAGGAAGTCAAGCAGGCAGAATGTGAATATTGGGAATATGAATATGAGTTGCTGGAAGACAGTTCCCAGTTTTATGCCCATATAGCGACACCTTTGAGAGGAAAGGAATGGCTGAAAACTGTGCTGACGATCCAGACTCAAAATTAGAGTCTGGTTTTATTTCTGGGTCTGGAGCTGCGCTCCAAATTAGACCGAGAATTTGCTTTTTACCTCAACTACTTGTACGAGTAACTTCATTCGGTCGGCTGTAACGGATAACAGAAACGGGCTGTAACGGATAACAGACTACGAGCGTATCTGTTAAGCTAGAAGCGCAAGAAGCATCGGAATCGATGGGAGATCGCTCGGTCCATGGCCCAGCTGAAGATCAAGCGCAAGAAGCATCGGAATCGATGGGAGGTCGCTCGGTCCATGGCCCAGCTGAAGATCAAGCGCAAGAAGCATCGGAATCGATGGGAGGTCGCTCGGTCCATGGGCCAGCTGAAGATCAAGCGCAAGAAGCATCGGAATCGATGGGAGGTCGCTCGGTCCATGGCCCAGCTGAAGATCAAGCGCATCACCTTCGTTGACCGTCAAGAGTTTGCCGCTTGAACCAGCCAGTGCCAGCAGGGCAGGCGGTGAATGGCGACTTCTACTTGTTAGTCATTGTGAAGGTTTGAAGGGCCATTCGTGACAAGAGGCCTGCATCATCGAGTCATCAAGGATGGCTAGAAATTCTTCCGCATCCGCCGTACTACCCGGACGTCAGTCCTTTCGACTTCCTCCTTTTTCCTCGCATCAAGGAATCGATGAGGGCCTACAGAAGAAAAGCATCGTCACTGCGATGAACAATGAGCCAGGAGGCCTGAAGTCTGGAGGCTGAGGGTGCATATTTGGAGACTCTTCACTCGAAAGAGTGTGCAACTTCCTGAGCCACAAAACTTATAACAAAATACGAGTACACAGAACTTCTCAGACAAACCTCGAAAAATTAAAGCTGTGCATGCAGAATACTCTAAACTATCTCGTAAACTTGGCTAAACAAAACTAACTTACAACTAAAAAGAGCAATTTGGAAGCCAAAAGTACTCTAAAGCAAATGACACACTTTCTTCGGTTTCGAACAATTTTCAGACTTGTTTCTATCCTCGATCTAGCAGTTTGCTTTAAGTGGGCATCGATCTGTTGACTCGAGGCCCCGAACTGCTCAAACTTCTCGTGAGAACCAAAGATCTTAGACTTGATGCCTCGGTTCATTCCAGTTTCCGAATTTTTAAGCTCAGAAAATCCGAGAACATTTTCGAATTTGATGTAGCAATGTTTGATGTGGAGATGATCCTAACGACTAATAACGAATGCGCGAGGAGCTGCTCTGCCTTGGGGGATTCATTTTACTTGGGAATTTGTCGCGTCGCCACTAAAGGATAGGATTTCTGTCGATCAATCTGGATTGATCTGGTTCTAGCAATTTTAGTCATCATTTTTTCTAGGTCGTCAGTTTTCTCTGGGCAAGGCTAGAAAAGAAGATGAAAAAAATAATAATTCGCTCAAATATTTTGTCTGCCACAGGAGTGTTGAGGCTGTTGGATAACGTAGCCATCTCAAATTAGCTTGATAGAAAAGAAAATACGCTCGTGTGTATGAGAGATAGAGTCAGATGGAGTGGATATAGGTGAGAGATAGAGTGCTAGATATGAGAGGTAGGGGTGAGAGATAGAGTGCTAGATATGAGAGGTAGGGGTGAGAGATAGAGTGCTAGATATGAGAGGTAGGGGTGAGAGATAGAGTGCTAGATATGAGAGGTAGGGGTGAGAGATAGAGTGCTAGATATGAGAGGTAGGGGTGAGAGATAGAGTGCTAGATATGAGAGGTAGGAGTGAGAGATAGAGTGCTAGATATGAGAGGTAGGGGTGAGCGATTTAAGTATCTTGAAGACATAATTAACAGTTAAAAACTTGTAATTTTTTCATACTTTCATTCCAAGTCCGAAATTGAAGTCAGTGGAGGTCTTTCTGCATAGGCATTAGAATGCTAGCACGGATTCTAATTGGGATTTGGGGCAAAGCTTAATTCCCGGCCTAGCTGAATTAATAATGAGAGACTCTGAACTCGGTTAGAATTTCGCTTTCGACCTCCGAGTCAGCTGGCAGCAAAGGGAAAGGAGGAGTTTATCGATTGGTAGGAGAGGAACTGCGGTTGCGACTTATGAAAATTGACATTTGATAGATTTTACTGGTTGCTAGGCGGGGAAGGAGCTGCAGGGAGTTGGTTAGAGGAGAAGGCGAAGTTGCGTGGAATTTTACGCTCGCCTTTGAACTTTTACTGCTAGAGGATCAGGCCAGAGCCAAGGCAGAGATTAGCCGGGCGCAGAAATTCACAACAAAAACTGTCAGAGAAAATGAAATTGATTTTTTTCTCTGCCGCCTTAGAAATCTGGTGAAGGAATTCGATATATTGCATTGCACTGCGCACAGCCTGCTCGAATTCGCTGCTAGCTTCTTGGACTTGAGAAAAATTGACTCTCACGGGAGAGGGTTGTAAACTGACAGATTTTAATTGAACCGCTGTCTCGCTGCATGGGCGCTGCTGGGAGAGTCTATCGATTATCTCTCTGTCCCACAATCTCTCTCACTGCATGGCGGTATCTCACACTATACTCAGTCAGTCTCAAATTTGAATGACGGTTAGAGAAGGATTGGCCTTGTCTAGATACGAGCGTAAGTTCCCTGAGCAATAATAGAGGGTGGGCCAATATGCGACCTATGTATTATATAGGCTTGGCGCCCCCTAGAACTATATAACTACGTATAAAGAGTGCAAAGAAGAGAAGCAAAAGGCAAAGCTGGGAAGGCTGAGAAAAGAGAGAGTAAAGCTGATGAAGACCCAACGTTTTTTTTTAAGCCTTTAGCTCATGAACTGCTGCTGCTGCTGCTGTTGTTATAGTTTGCCTTTTGTGCGACAGAAATTCTACGCAAAAAGAGAGGGAGAGAGAGGGGGAAGGGAGAGGGGGAGTGATGTGATGAGCTTAGGGAAGTTTGCTGCTTCCTCTCAATACGCCGCCTCATCAGAAAAACTTGCACTTTTTGCATACAAGGGAATGATGTATGGAGAGTGTGCTGCCACTTCATTATAATTAGACTGACTTTCCTTGTAAAACTTTCTTGAAAATCGACTAAAAAGTTTTCTCACTGAATGAATTTGCATTTCTTATTTGATTGACATCTTGTGTTTCTAAATTAACAAGATCTAGGGGTCTTGAATGACACCAGACACTAAGAGCATCGGTCCAGCTTATATCGATCTAAAGCCATCAAACAAAAACGAAGCAACGTCCTTTATCGATCTTCTGTTTTTCTGGCAGTGGCAACCAAGATTGAAAATTTCTGTGTACACTTTGCTTTTACTAAATTCTGACCTCTGGAATATCTTTACCGAAGGGTCACTGCGCTCGTATGGTGGAGGTGTTCAATTGATTTTTTTCCTCAGTAGTCTTGACCTGCCTGTCGCTCTTCTTGGCTCTAAATTTTTACTACGTCTTCAGCCAGCCAATCAGATGGCATCGCGGGGGAATGAGCGACTTGGGAGTGGGGTGGGTGGTTGAGAGGGCTGTGAAATCAACTAAATGAGGTTTCGGCTAGGGCGACGAAGGGGCTGGAGGGGCAGGAAAAGATAAGATAAGCGCGCAGACGTTGTACATAAAAGTTTGTGCATTGATCTTAATGTACATTATTGATTGCCGTGTCCTCTTTATAAAGTGCTGAATTAGTATACAAGCCGATGTTCGGGTGAGTGAGTACCATCACATTTTAAAGTTATTATACTATTTGAAATTCAGTAACTGGAACCAGTTTCAATACTTCTAATGATTTCTCTTAAACTGTTAATTCGGAGATAAAGGTATGCAACTTTATAATATTATTTAAGCGATAATTGTTATGAAAGATCTTTAAAAGGTATTTGAAATCCCTAACAAATTCAAACGTAAAACTAGGCCTAAAAAGTGTACATAACGCGGCAAAAAGTTTACAAAAACTGCTTTACCTACATTGCTATATTACTAAAAGTAGCTTGAAAGCAACCGTCGCATTCATGGCCATTTCTTTAAACAATTGCCTTGCACAATTTATACTTGAAATATGGTCAAACTCGTACAGTCAAAGCACTTTTTCCCCGCTCGTACTTTCCTCTTTTAGTCAGCTCATCCGTCCGCCATGCAGTCGAGAAGGGCCACCTACCCTAGCGCCTCACACTCCTTCGACACAGCCTCCAGCACCAGCCTCGACCTCCCAGTAGAGCTGTTCGAATGCCGTCAGGCGCTGCGCAATCTCTGGCTGCCAACGTCCCCGCTGTTGCTGCCAACGACACCGGTTCAGCAAACGACATTTCCGGCGCTTCGATCAAGTCAGTCGAAAAGCCAACAGGACAGCGTTCAACAGCAATTCATCGACTTGCCAGAACGAGCAGTTCGCGTAGCCCTCCGCGAATTGCGCTGCTGTCTGGCGCGCGATCTGGCACCGCTGCTGGAGGAGCCGCGTCTGGCCAGTAGAATCTGGCGCCGACAATTTGGAACCGACTGTTGCGTTGCCAATGGCAACGACATGGCGCCGGCCTCCGTGAAGATCGCCGTAACGCCAGATACGCCACCGGAACCAGGTGACATTGTCGAGCTGCGCTACTACCGCCTGCCGCACCTGGTCGTGGCCGAGTCGGTGGAGCGCAACCCGGCCACTGGGCAGCCGCGTCTTCTACGCGCCATTCACTTCGGCCGCCCGAGCCTTTTCGGTGGCATCCGCGTGTTGCGCGACGACTTCCGGTTGGACGGCGGAGGAGTCGCTATTCGACGCTACCCGGCTTCCGCCTGCCGACCGGCCGGGGAGACCGTTGACCGGGCGCGCAGCTGCCTCGGACACGCCGGACACTCGATGCTTGGCAACAATGCCGGTCAGTTCGCTCGCTGGTGCAAGTTGCACTCGGCCGGTTCCGCTGTGCAGCGATTCGCCTCGCTGACCGTCTTCGAAGAACACTCCGAGCTGCGCGCCGGTGACCACATCAACTGGCCGACTAGCGCCACGGCGGCTGATGGCAGCGAATCGTCTGCACGCTCGGTGCACGCCGAAGTCCGCGCAGTAGGTCGTCGGCACAACCTCTTAGCGCTCCGGCTGATGGTGCTATCCGTCGAGGTGAACGCTGCCAAGCTGGAGTTCGCCCATCGCCGCACCGTGACCGCCTATCCGGCAGCCTATCCGGCACTTCGCCACCGTCTGACGTCCAGCCCGACGCCGGCGCTGCCTCTTGAACGTGTGGAACGTCGCGCCGCCGCATTTCTTGGCGCCGTATTTCAGGCCGGCACAGTGTCGCCATTGAGCTTTGCAGCCACGCTAGCCGCAGCTCGTGACCCGCTGGAGGCTTTGGTGCTGGCTGACAGCGTCGGCGGCGCCGGGAGCGTTGGGACCAACAGCAGCTACGGCGTCGATTCCGTGCCGCTGAGCGACCTGCGCGTCGGCGATGTTGTGTCGATTGACGGCCAGCCGCCTGGCCTGCTGACGGAGCTGCAGCGTGTTGAGCCTTCGGACGGTTGCAGCGGTGCTCTGATTACAGCAGCACTGCTGATCTACGGGCACGCACCGCAGAACGTCGACCGCGACCCTGTGTGCGAGTTCCGCTGCTTTGTCGACACTCGACGGACCAGTTTTCACCAGCGGATCCGAGTATCGCTGCAGCATGCCGACTTCGACTGCCCGCTGGCTGCTGCCTGCGCCAAGCACGCCGACGGCTACACGGTGAGACGCGTCGTCACTGCCGATGAGCTGCAGCCCGGTTGCTCGGTCAGCTACCGGCGACACGTCAGTGACATCGGCGTGGACGACTTTGACGAGAACGACTACGATGACGATGATGACTGTCACAGGCTGACCTTTCGACACGCCGTCGTAGCCAGCTGCCAGTCGACTGGTGGGGACAGGCGGAAGGCGGAGGTCGGCCTAATCTACTTCTCGGCCGCCATGGGTTGGGTCCGCCGGATCTGCCGAGTGTTCGACCTGACCAGGGACGAGGTGTTTCGAATTGAGTACACGAGCGGACGCCCGCGCTCGCTCGAGGAGAGCCTCGCCAGAGCGGAGCGTCGGCTCGACGGCGGAGGCGGCGCCGCTGCTGTCGACGAGCTTGAAGATGCAGAGGCCTGGCAGCTCGGTGCCAAGTATGACCTGCGAACGAACAACGGCCGTCAGTTTGCCCGCTGGTGTCGGCAGCGCGATGACTTTGAACTGGACAGCAACTCGACAGCGGACCCGGACGTTGGTGGGATCGAATGGTTGGAGGCCTGGCAGTCGAGACTGAGCGTTCGCCAGCTGCCGGAGTCGCGACAGCCGCTGCGCTACTGCCTGCACCGCTGTCTGCAGGCGATAAGTGAGTTCTCCGACTCCAGCCCGCTATCTGCC
This sequence comes from Macrostomum lignano, assembly GCA_002269645.1. Lineage (NCBI taxonomy): Eukaryota > Metazoa > Platyhelminthes > Macrostomidae > Macrostomum > Macrostomum lignano. The sequence continues at coordinate 402,597 of NIVC01000889.1, read as the reverse complement.
GTCTGCCCGCTGGTGACCGCCTGTCTGCTGATCTGCTCGGCTGCGGACTCTAACACGACGGTGCCTGCGGCGAACCAACGTCAGCAGTTGGTCAGGCGGGCTCTGTGTCCCGGCTTTTTCTCCGTGCTGTCAGCCTCGGTGGCTGCGAGCGCTGCTGGACAAGTCGAAGACGAAGCAGCTAGTGACAACGTCGGCGAGAACAACAGCAACAGCGACTGGTTCGACGGCGGCGACAAGAGCGAGAACTTTGGCGATGTTCAAGCGTTTCTCGTCTGCTTGGCGGCGTCACTGTCAGGCGCAGCTCTGGAATGCGGCATCGACGGCAGAGGCGGCGGCTGCGGCGGCGGTGTCGGGTTTTCAAAGCAGTTGGCCGATCTGAGACGGTTTTTCCGTCCCTGAGTTAACAATATGCACTACTGGCTACTTAAAGTACGAGTAGCATGTTCTCTAGTAGTTCATCTTGGAAGTGAGGTGTTTTTTAGTTTTACAATCCCTATTTTAAATCATTCGAAATAGACTTAATTTGTTATTTCTCGCGGCAGTCAATTCGATGGTATTTTGGAGGAACGAAACGATTGTCCATTGCAGTCGGTGCTTTGAGTTGATATTCATTTCCGGCACCTTGGGGAAAGGCCCTGAGAAGCAATATGTACTCGAGTTAAAGTACTGTTAATTTGGTTAATTAAAACAAAAAGGCAAAGGCTTACTTAAACCCCCCTCCCCACCTCCAAAGAAAAAGCAGTGGAGAAGGCATGTAAAAAACGTCTGATTGAGCACAGTGGAGTAGTCTGACGTGTTTTTGATGATCAGAAGATGAGCAGCTGCAGCTGATTGAGCTCGCTAATTAGACTCGCAGGAGCAGCTGGGATCGTGACTTGAGAGGGGGTGTAGTCTCGCTGATAAAGAGGCGGAGAGGAGAGAAAAATATTGATTATGATTGGCGTCTCAACTCTCGAACTCGAGCTGTAGGTGAAAGAGGGGCGGCAGGGCAGAGCGAGTGTTTCGTGTTCCCGTGCCAATTAGGCCCTGCTGCCCCGAATCTGTAGTACATAGTAGAGTCTTGTCCCAGGCATTAATATTGTTTTTATCAATCTGGCTATAGCTACGAGCGTAGGACTGTGAAAAACAGATATAAAAAATACAACAAAACGAAGAGAAAAATCAAGGCATACCAGGCATGTACACTCTGTCTTAGTGGATTAGCGGGTTTGCCCTAGTGCGAGCGAGCGAACAAGCTTCTGGACCTTCAATGGATAGCACTGCAGGCGACTATGGACACCCTGTGTTGCGAATTTCACTACATCCTCAGCTAGTCTCTTAAGCATAATTCCGTAATCACCACGACGCCGTCGGGAACCCCCCCCCCTTGGTAGTTCTACTGTTAGAAAGTCTTTCATTTCATATTATGAAAGCGATCATGGTCATGTCTGGTCCAACTCACCTTCACGATAGAAAAGTACAATAAAATGAGTCTTGTGCATACACTAACGCATAAATCTGGAACAATTGAGCCGATGACGCACAATGAGTTCTATTTATAACGCGGCCACAGAATCACCCACCGCCGTAAAATGCAGATACACTTTTATTATATACAATAGAGGTAAGCCCATATTCAAAGCTAACTCATTACTAGAGAGACTAGTTAGAGAGAGAATAGACAGGGGAGAGTGAGAGAAGTGCAAGTCAACTGTCAACTCAATCAAGTTTTCCATTCTCAGACTGTTTGTGCTAGCAGTGCACCAGCTTTAATACTGCGCATATAACCTGCTGTGTGTGCACCTCTACGTATACGTGAATTGCATACTAGAAGATAACTAAGAGTATGAAATACCGCGACTGAAACAGTTCGTTCAAGCGCACTGTAGTCAAAGAGGGTATGATAACAAAGTGGAATCAGAGCGGCACTGAGGGGGGAGGGGTTGGGGCAAGGCGAGGCGGTGTAGCGAAATTACACTGCAGAAATTATCGGTAAAAACTGCAATCTGCAGATGCACTTGCGCTGTCTGTCTACAGTCTTTCTGTTTGTCTGTCTGTCTGTCTGTCCGTCTGTCTACAGTCTTTCTGTCTGTCTGCCTGCCTGTCTGTCTGTCTGTCTGTCTGTCTGTCTGACTGACTGACAGAAAGACTATAGTAGCGAAATTACACTGCAGAAATTATCGGTAAAAACTGCAATCTGCAGATGCACTTGCGCTGTCTGTCTACAGTCTTTCTGTCTGTCTGTCTGTCTGTCTTTCTGTCTGTCTGTCTGTCTTTCTGTCTGTCTGTCTGTCTACAGTCTTTCTGTCTTTCTGTCTGTCTACAGTCTTTCTGTCTGTCTACAGTCTTTCTGTCTGTCTACAGTCTTTCTGTTTGTCTGTCTGTCTGTCTGTCTTTCTGTCTGTCTGTCTGTCTACAGTCTTTCTGTCTTTCTGTCTGTCTACAGTCTTTCTGTCTGTCTACAGTCTTTCTGTCTGTCTGTCTGTCTGTCTGCCTGCCTGCCTGTCTGTCTGTCTGTCTGTCTGTCTACAGTCTTTCTGTCTGTCTACAGTCTTTCTGTCTTTCTGTCTGTCTACAGTCTTTCTGTCTGTCTGTCTGTCTTTCTGTCTGTCAACAGTCTTTCTGTCTGTCTACAGTCTTTCTGTCTGTCTACAGTCTTTCTGTCTGTCTACAGTCTTTCTGTCTTTCTGTCTGTCTACAGTCTTTCTGTCTGTCTACAGTCTTTCTGTCTGTCTGTCTGTCTGTCTGTCTGTCTGTCTGTCTGTCTGTCTGCCTGCCTGCCTGTCTGTCTGTCTTTCTGTCTGTCTACAGTCTTTCTGTCTGTCTGTCTGTCTGTCTTTATGTCTTTCTGTCTGTCTACAGTCTTTCTGTCTGTCTGTCTGTCTGTCTGTCTGTCTGTCTGTCTGTCTGTCTGTCTGTCTGCCTGCCTGTGTCGTACGCTGAATAGCACGCTGAATTGAAATCATAACAAGTAAACCACCGCAAAATGAGTAGGCGAAGACCCAACACAGCAATTTAACGAGTTCAGTTATGCACGATATTATGCACTGAAAGCAAGAAGCGGGCAAAACGTTGAACAAAAAGTATAGGAGGTTTATTTAGTTTACAGAACGTACTCGATGCTAATTGTAAGTGCTTTTAAAATATTATAAATTTACTTACAAAATCAGGAACTTCTGATATTTCTAAATCTAAATCACAACACAAGCAATACGGAATACATGCAGAAAATTAATGCTGTCAAATATTCAAAAACATAAATTTATACATAATAAACAAAGCAAAATTAGCTATCAATAGTACAGATCAGAAAAAATACTACAAAACAGTCCTTAATTAATATGTTGAAAAGCAATTGAAAAAAATTCTGAAACTCCCCTTGTCCCAGTTTCCGGAATGACTAAAAGCAGATAGCAAACACAGACACGCACTCAAAGTGGCGAAAACCTTTCTGAGAAAGGGGACAAGTGGCACTACTTTCTAAGAAAGAATGCTTCCTGTTGAGAGAATACAAGTTGGGAAATTATCCTAACTGAAACAAATTGCTCTTATACATATTACATAATAATAATAATAATAATATTAATACGATTTACAACACTTGATCAAATCACAAGACACATATGTGCCTCATAAATACTAGAAATAAAAACACAAACTAGTAGATGACTAAACACAGTCTACATTCACCAAACTATTATTGTGCATTATTGAAACCGAATCGAAAAAGTCAGGAAAAACGGATTTGTTAAACTGCAGTTACATAAAAAACCATTGTATTACTTGTATCGTGACATGAACTCTTAAGTGGCCAAGTCTTTAATGAGAAGTTTGAATTTCGATCGGGAAAAACAGGAGGGGGTTGAGTCGTTAAGAGAATGATCCCTGTGACTCACTTGAGTGAATGGGTGATTCATGTGAATCATTAACTTTGAGTGAATGGGTGATTCGTGTGAATCGCTGATTTGAGTGAATGGATGATCCGTGCCAATCACTAACTTGAGTGAATGAGTGATTACTGTGAATCACTAACTTGAATGAATGGGTCATTCGCGTGAATCACTAACTTAAGTGAATGTGATTCGTGTGAATCACTAACTTGAGTGAATGAGTGATTTGAGTGAATCACTAAATTGAGTGAATGAGTGATTCGCGTGAATCACTAACTTAAGTGAATGTGATTCGTGTGAATCGCTGATTTGAGTGAATGTATGATTCGTGTGAATCTTGAGTGAATGCGCGCACGCTAATCTACGATACAAGAAACAGCCCAAAGAAACACAGAGAAGGAGTTTTATCCTCACAGCTGCAGAGTGACGCAATGCAAAATCTCCGTAGACAATTTAGGCGGCCGCACAGTTGACCAGCAGCTGGACTCGGGGTCGAACACGGCAATGGAGTGCGGATGCCCCCGATCAACGCAATATAGCCGTCGGTCGCAGACAGTGGCGCACAGCAGTGGCTGAGTTGGCTCCGGCCTCAGTGCTGGCAGCGATCTGACAGACTTGCGCATCGGCTCCAGACACCAGAACTTGCCAGTCTGACTGGACAGAATCAATACCAGATTGTCAATCACCGCTAGCAGGGCGCACCGAAGTTTCTCCGGCAGTACATAGTACTCGCCAGTGTACTCAACTCCTTTGTCATTGACCAGGTGCTGGTCTAGAGTGTTCATGATCAGCGTGTTGCCGTTCATTACTTTCACGCCGCCGACTTCTATTAGGCAGGAGGAGGAGAGCGCAGTGGCCGAGGCTTCTTTGCGGCAGGCGTGCTCTGGAAGCTGGCCGGCCGGCTCCCACACCGCCTGGCCTGCGGTGAATGGGGGTGAGAAGTAGAGGCTGAGGGGGAGAAAGAGAGAGGTTAGACTGGGAGTTGGAGGTTGAGACTGAAAGTTAGAGGTAGAGAGTGGGGGAGGGAGAGGTAGAGACTGAGTTGGAGAGATAGAGAGTGGGAGAGAGAGGTAGAGAGTGGGAGAGAGAGGCAGAGACTGAGTTGGAGAGGTAGAGAGTGGGAGAGAGAGGTAGAGAGTGGGAGAGAGTTAGAGAGTGGGAGAGAGAGGGAGAGAGTGGGAGAGAGGTAGAGAGTGGGAGAGAGGTAGAGAGTGGGAGAGAGAGGTAGAGAGTGGGAGAGAGAGGTAGAGAGTGGGAGAGAGAGGTAGAGAGAGGTAGAGAGTGGGAGAGAGGTAGAGAGAGGGAGAGAGAGGTAGAGAGTGGGAGAGAGGTAGAGAGTGGGAGAGAGAGGTAGAGAGTGGGAGAGAGAGGTAGAGAGTGGGAGAGAGGTAGAGAGTGGGAGAGAGAGGTAGAGAGTGGGAGAGAGGTAGAGAGTGGGAGAGAGTTAGAGAGTGGGAGAGAGAGGTAGAGAGTGGGAGAGAGAGGTAGAGAGTGGGAGAGAGAGGTAGAGAGTGGGAGAGAGGTAGAGAGTGGGAGAGAGAGGTAGAGAGTGGGAGAGAGAGGTAGAGAGTGGGAGAGAGTTAGAGAGTGGGAGAGAGAGGTAGAGAGTGGGAGAGAGAGGTAGAGAGTGGGAGAGAGAGGTAGAGAGTGGGAGAGAGAGGTAGAGAGTGGGAGAGAGGTAGAGAGTGGGAGCGAGAGGTAGACACTGAGGAGGAGATAGAGATTCAGACAAGAATAGAGATATTTTTGAGAAGTTCGCGACCTCAGCCAAGCTGCGAGAGCTCCAATCAAACGATTAAGAATGTAGTGAAGACTGAAAAAATTGCAAAGGTTTTTCAATACTTATAAATAAATTTACAATTCAATACAAAAACTGCTTCAAGGCCAAACGCTAAGCGGATTGAAAAGTTTCGGATAAATATCATGGCAACTGGCAGCAGATGTCTGCCGGAACTAAAGATTTTCTGGGGGCACAACTCAGTAGAATATCGGGATTGGCTCCCCAGCTTTCCGTGTCTGTCTGGATGTCTTAGCGGCTGTCTGTCTTAGTGATGTCTGTTTGTCTGTCTGTCTGTGTGTCTGTCTTAGTGATGTCTGTCTGTCTGTCCTAGTGATGTCTGTCTGTCTGCCTGCCTGTCTTAGTGATGTCTGTCTGTCTGTCCTAGTGATGGATGTCTGTCTGTTTGTCTGTCTGTCTTAGTGATGTTTGTCTGTCTGTCTGTCTGTCCGTCTTAGTGATGTCACACACAGATGTCTGCCTGCTTAATCGTCTGTCCATTTGATGGATTAATCTATCCGTATATCTCTTTAGTGTCTGCCTTAAGCAGTGCTTCTTTTAGTGTCTGCCTGCCTTAATGCCTGTCCTAGTGTCTGTCATAGTGGATGCCTGTCTGTCTATCTTAATGTTTGTCTCTGCCTGTCTGCCTGCCTGCCCCCCCCCAGAGGCCACTCACCCCCAGCCCGGAGCCGCAGCACCTCCGCCCCGGTGCACATCCGGCCGTCCAGCCCGACGCCGCCCATCACCAGCAGGCTGCCCCGCACGCAAACGCAGGTGTGCCGGCTACGGGCGGACAGCAGGGGCGGCCCCTCGGACCAGGCGTTGGTCAGCGGACTGTAGCGGACAACATCTGGCAAGGCGCGGCCCTGGGAGTCCACGCCGCCAGTCAGCCAGATTTCATTCTCGAGTACGCAGACGGCGGAATCGCGCGCCGTCGGGCGGAAGCCGCCAGTCGGGAAGGCGATGCGGCACCACTTGTCCTTGGCCGGGTTGTAGGCCTCCAAATAGTCGTGCGACAGCACAACCAGCTGTTCGCGGCGCAGAGTTGAAGGTCGCGGCGTCGCATCCGGGGACTCTTCCAGGCTGAGATGGCCAGTCAGCTGAGTCAGCAGCTCGGAGCTGAAGTCTCGCAGCAGCGGCGATAAGAGCAGCTCGGACTGCATGGAGACAGCCGGTGGGGTGGCGAGTTGAAAGTCGTGAAGTGCAGGATTCCCCTGATTTAGTCAAGGTCACAGACAGGATTCCCCTGATCTAGTCAAGGTCACAGACAGGATTCCCCTGATCTAGTCAAGGTCACAGACAGGATTCCCCTGATCTAGTAAAGGTCACACAGACAGGATTCCCCTAATCTAGTCAAGGTCACACAGACAGGATTTCCCTGATCTAGTCAAGGTCACAGACAGGATTTCCATGATCTAGTCAAGGTCACACAGACAGGATTCCCCTAATCTAGTCAAGGTCACACAGACAGGATTCCCCTAATCTAGTCCAGGTCACACAGACAGGATTCCCCTGATCTAGTCAAGGTCACAGACAGGATTCCCCTAATCTAGTCAAGGTCACACAGACAGGATTCCCCTAATCTAGTCCAGGTCACACAGACAGGATTCCCCTGATCTAGTCAAGGTCACAGACAGGATTCCCCTAATCTAGTCAAGGTCACAGACAGGATTCCCCTAATCTAGTCAAGGTCACAGACAGGATTCCCCTAATCTAGTCAAGGTAAAGAGTCAGGATTCCCCTAATCTAGTCAAGGTCACACAGACAGGATTCCACTAATCTAGCCAAGGTGACAAAGATGGTTAAGGTCCCAGGTAAAGATTACAAATGAAGGTCAATGAAGTATCTACCAATCGATTCATTGGGAAAACACAGACCTGAATAAATTCTCGATTCAAACAGCTCAGCCGACAGCCCAGAAGCAGGCCGCTCAGATGTTGCGATCTCTCAACCGACCGGTGGCCGACCCAGCGCAGCACAGCTCGAGCGACCTCGTCCTCCGATCGGACAAACAGATCGTCCGACTGCAGACAGCCGGTCAGCTGTTCCAAGGTCAACTCGGCCAGTTCGTCCGACTCTGCTAGGCTGGCAAAATTTTCCAACACGCGTTGTCGAGCTTCTTCCCGTAGTTCAACAAAATCGTAAGCCGCCGCGAACTGCTCCATGGTTACAGCGTTAGTCGAGTCCAAATGATGCATCAGGAAGCTGACGCATTGATGAAGTATCAAAGGGAAATGCAATAGTTTACAGCCGACAGTCAAATCCTGCACATTGTCAGTGGTGATCTCTATCTTGCTGGTGTACACGTATTCCACTATGAGCCTGAGGGTCTCCCCGGATACACTGGTGACGCTGACTGTAGAAGCGGCGCCCTCTTTGAACTGGCTGGAGAACATCGCCCGGAAGTAGGGCGAAGCGGCCGCTAGCAGGGCTCGGTGCGCGTGCAGTGTGCACGTGTCCGCCTCTAGGGCGACATCAGTGAAGGCAGCCTCACAACGGAGGGCATTCAGGGATGCCAACAACTCTGGCGGATGGTTGCTGACCTCTAGCTGAAGCGAGACGGTCACTGGAGTGTCGCTGTTGCGGCGCCTTGGCAGCTCAGGCAGTTCAAGGCTGCAGCTTGGAGCCGCTGTTGCTGCTGTTGCTGCCGCCAATGGCGACGGTGGCGGCGGCGGCTTTGGCGACATTGCAATGTTGGTGGATGCATTCATTGAATCTAATTGGCCCTTTTTTCATGTAACACCTCTTCACAGTGAAACATTATTCATTGGTTTGGTCATATTTTTATCTTAGCTTTGACAAACTGACTGCTATGAGTATGCCATCATCCCTATTGTTGAAAGGCGCCTCTGCTCTCCTATCTACTTCTGTCTTGCTCCCTTACTATCTAATTTATTGTCTTGCTCTCATTTTATTTACTTCCACCTCCCTTTTCCTCTAGTTTTAAGTTACTTGAAGACAAAGGAGGCTATGTATACCATGGTATAATTTATACAACATTGTTACTCTCAATTGAATTAAGAAAAGATATTACTGTTTATTCTACCAACTTCCCTAAGTAGATCTACAGGTACGCAGATACATATATGTTTTTACATAGGCATATACTTAATAAGTATATGTCTTAACTTCATATATAGGCTCATATATTTGGCATGTATATTTCATTGTGCTTTGCCTTAGGGGTAAAGACTCAAAGACATTAATTGCACAAGCAAACCTAAGCTAAGATTCCAATTTAGCCTTAAAATTTTTAGTATATGAGATTAATATGACTATTTTTGGCCATTGGCATTGATATATAAGTTCTGTCTATATACTAAAAATGAAAATCTTGCTGGCTTGTTTGTAGACTATTAGGCTATAATCTTTCTTTTCATTTTTAAAATCTCTATATATTTCTGCTTCTATTGATTTTTCTCTCTTCTCTTCTTTCTTTGTCTTTATTTTTTATCATTTTTTCCATTAAACTATTTATTTCAGTTTTTTATGTATTTCTCTCTATTTGTCTTAATATACTTTTTTCCTTATTCTATTTTTTTACTTTTTATAATATAAAAAAATTATTTGTAGGTCCCCTACTAAGACATAGTTTAGATAATGCTTGGTGCAGGCCCAAACAAAAATTGAATAGTTAAAAATACATGCCAAAAAAATAATGCATACCTATACTCTTATATCTATGCCAGTATTGCAACAATAAATGACCTTTTTATTTTGACAAGTTAAGTGACCTTTTTGTGTTGCATTAAAGAATCCTTTTTGGGTAAATAATTTGGTTGCTTTTTTATCATTCTTGCTTATACTATCTTTAGTAGAAAAAGGAAAACTGATATACATAAACATTTTTATATATGCTATGTTAGGCACTTAAAAACTAGAAAGCTTGAAATTTATGCTTAAAAATGAACTTTTCAAAATGATTTTTTTTCACTTTTAAATAATATTAACTTTTTGGTATGATTCTATGAAATACATACCAGGTGTGCACATATACTATTTTCTTAAGAGTCTTGCATGCCAACTTTTGGCATACAAGGCCGATGCACACCCAATTTTTTTATCTAGATCCAGAGATATGATCTAGAGTGTGGCCCTCAAAGAATAAAATTTAAGAAAAACATAGAATAAATGTTTTTCATACTATTTTATGCAATGAAATTGAGGAAGAAATAGTAAAAAATGAATAAATATTATAATTAAAATTATTATACAATATGTAATGCCAAGATAAAAATACATTACTTTACAAATTACAATACATTACTTCTCTGTTAATTTTTTAAAAATTAGACTAGTTAAATTCTGTATAAATATAAAAGTTTATATCAGGAACAATTTTGCAAGTTATAAAATCACTATGTAATTCAATGAGCATGAAATCATTTATGTTTTTATATTCAGCTAGGCCTATAATCAATCAATCAATCAAATAATCAAGCTATAGTCATACAGTTAGAGTATCAGACAATCAATCTAACTAATTTTTGACAGTCCATTTTATGCAGCTTAGGCATGAAATCTGCGGCGTAAGTTGTTTTGCAAAAAATTAAGAAAGAATTTACTTTGGTTGACCTGGTTTAACAAGGGATTCAGCAACTGGGGTGTATTTCATTCACAGTAAGTCAGCGCGAGAGAGCCATTTCTAAGTATATTTTTATCGAAAAAATTAAATATATAAGTTTTTAGGTTCTTAGGGTAAAACAAAACATATTCAGTTTCTCTACTTGAGCACTGCATTTTGTTTTTAAGAAGGATATAACTATTCTTTTTTAACGTAATTTATTGATTACGCAAACCTTTTTTAGAAAAAAAGCCTGTCAAACTGTATTTCTAAGCCAGTTGTAAGCATACCACGACGACATAGCGTTGTTAGCGTAGCTTGGAGGTTATACGGGGATAGATCTTCCTGTATCCCCTCATTTTTATGATTAGGAAACGAAAGATGTTTAAAAAAGCAAAAAACGGCCTCAGTTTTTTACGCTTGAAATTATAACTCGGTTTGTAATGCAAAACCGAATTGGAATTCGATGAAAACATAGGTTTTTTCTATGCATCTCAGACTGAAAATGTATTATCTATTTCCAATAGTCCTTCTGAAAAACTTATGACTTTTAGTTATAAGATGAATTCAATTAAAAAATTGATCAAGCCGCTCATGAAGAGTCAAAATTTATTTGTAAACTGCTGAAAATGAAGCGAACATGATCTATCTACTTAAATATTAAACTTTGTATGACCATGCGGATTCTATACTGCTATTCTAATAGTTGCTAACACAACAGTAAACTTTGCAGTATATGTTGGTAGCTGTAAATGATCGAGGAGAAATGCTATGATCAGAGTGACAAACAGCAACGATCCTTACTCTCCTGGATAAATTAAACGTATTTAAAAGTTTTTATGTAATGAGATATAGTGTGACGAATAAGGCGAATAAGATGGATTTGTGTAGCGGTTAATTTAGATAGTTCACGATTAGTTAGCAGATCGGCAAGCCGCTTCAACCCTTAGACTTTTGCTAGTGCTACTTAAAATTGCTGGATCAGTTAATTAACTAATTGGTGTGCCAAGGTAGACGGCGGAAGAGTTGGTGTAAGGAGGCCAGACAGCGTCACAGCTAAGGGTTAGCGAGCCTAGGTCTAGAAGCGAAGCAAGGGGAAGGGCGAGAGCGGCTGCTGACTGCAGTGTAAGCATATATTTAAAGGTAAACAGATAACAACAACACCCTTAATCCAAAACCCAGACAAACAACCCCCCACGCGGCGCGCAATGTACATGTACAAATTAATCGATAAATATATCATGCAAGAATAACATACGTCAGTACATGTACATAGGTAGAACTACTTTACGAGAAATAATAACGATATGAATGAAATACAAATAATAGAATAAATACATACGAGGCTACAAAACCAAAGCAATTAACAGTAAAAATAGCGCGATAATAATACGTACGAATATTGTTAAAATAAATGAAAGAATACGGTATGCATATGAAAATAAAGAAATACGATACACGCTTCTACGAATCACACTGTCACAATAGCCACGGTTCAGAAGCCATTCAGATAAATATACTCTCTATTTCGTTTCTTTACAAATTTATATCCGTCTAAAAAATTGCTTTATTAATGCACACATGGACTTTATGTATGGACATGAAGCGTAACATTTTACGTTTCTGTGTACATCTTACTCTGTGTTCATCTGAAGAGAAGACTTGCATATGTGTTATAGAGTATGATATTATAAATATGATACAATATTATTTACTATATAGGATCAACAAAAGGGATTCTGTTCAAATTACTGTTTCCATAGTGTTGAATCGCGGATCCCAGCCTGTATTGGGCAGCTTAGATTCATTCCGAATTCCCTAAGTCAACATGGCCGGGCAATGCCAGGGGGCCATATACAGTTGTGTAGGCACTGCGCAGTCCTGACGGCGCATATGAGAAATCCATTCTATCGACGCTCTCAGGTTGTTAGATAAACAAAATTCCCCCATAGATGGATTGATTGCCAACACTAGAGGGGAGACTGTGAAGAGGCACACAGAAAACAGCCCGATGTACCTTGGTGTTTAGGCTAATGTAGTTCCCATATTCTCATAAAGAATCTCGGCCTCAACAACATCCTCATGAAATACGCAGTTAACTTCAAAGATTGTCTGTAGATCTCTTTACTGCATTGAATCCTTATTGTTGAATAAACACTCAGTGGATTGGGATTATACTAGTACACGGAAAGTTGCTCACCTACATACCGACAATGCTCTAGCGAGAACCAATCGCATACGAGCGTACCTTGGGCAGAACTGAGCTGGGCTTATTAAAACAGACTTAAACTTAAGCCTGACAGGGTAAAGCCATCAGCTTTAATTTTACATACAGCTTTTGACTTGCCTCATTAATGCCTACCCAGACGAACTTAACTCCAACTAGTCTGCTGTGTCTGCTGGTGCATCTAATTGTTCTGAACGGCAACCATTCAGGTAACACAGATTTGTGATAAAAATCGCTATGGCGACTCAATTAATCACCAAATTATATCTTGTCGTAAACTGGTCCCTTAGGTGACACCCTCGTCTTGAAAATCGCCGTAGTAACTGAGCCGGACCTGCTGAGCGACTCGCTGATCAACTTGGCTGTGCAACGCCGCGTCAACGAGAACTGGAGGCTGCTGACGGGTCACGAGGTCAGAGCGATAACTGTCCGAACATCGGACGGGTTGGAGGCGGCAAAATCTTGTGAGTGGTCACTGATATGGGCTGGTCTAATTACATGCATGCTATAGAGTTTGGGAGAGGGGTTGTAGCCTTGTGGTTAGAGCGTCGGACTCACCCATGAAAGGTCGGGGGTTCGATTCTCGACCAACTTGGAACAATTTGTGTCCTTAAGCAAGATATTTAACTCTGCATTGCTTCAGTTCACCCAGCTGTAAAATAGGACAAGCATTTGCTGGGGCAATTGAGGGTTTGTGTGGCGACCCCCCGTCCTTGGACTAACCAGTCGTACCGCAGCCTTCAGATGGGCCACGCAGTAGTTCACAATCATCAGGGCCAACCCCCAAAGCACAGGCGAGTGTAAATGCCTGACGATTAGAAAGTCGGGGACGCTTGTACACCCTGCGTGAGCAGTGTACAGTATTATGGTCATGTGCTCAAGAGTCGTCGTAAGTTTTTTTTAAGCTAAAGAGCTTAATTCTACAGCAATGCATAAAAAATTCACCAAAAGTGTGCAGCGAGTCAGGCCTCGCCGCTATCATCTCAGCCGGCCGATGCCGCCTGCTGAAACAGCTGAAACCGCTGGCCACCTCGCTGCAGCTTCCACTGCTGGCTTTGCCAATCGAATTGGGTTGCGACTGGAGCGGTGAGTCAACGCAAGAACTTTAACTATCCAGTTGTTTGGTGCCAAGGACCACTGGAAGCTACGGTATGGAGCCTGACGCAGAATGACGCTTCTCTCGCAAAATCGCGATAATTTGGCTGGATGCCGGGTTTCGCGGGTAAAAGTTTAGTGAGACAGAAAGTTTCCAGTATTTTAGCTCTGAATTTTCAATTTTTCAACAGTCGTTTCGAATTCCAAATTGAAGTAAGCGCATGCTTTGTCGAAGTCTAGCAAGAAAAAGGTTGGAAAAAGTATAGCATTTTGCAGCCCATTTGGGCGTACACGCATTGAATTTAATCTAAGGTATTTTTGCCAAAGTAGTGGAGCTTTCGTCTATGGTAACAAGGCTGGCACAGCAGCATTTATTCTGGTCCAACAAGCATCAATTTGGTCCATTGTGGCTCTATAGTTTCACCTTTATATTTTCATTTAGACATGACTGACAAAAGCAGTGAGAACGAAGATCTAGCAGTTAAGGTTTGCCCATTATTGAAGCTTGAACAACGAAACTATAGAGAAATTCGCAACAGGGTGTCCATAGTCACTTAGTGCCACTTGTTGAATTCCCACCTGAGTGAAGGCCAGTGACCAACGAAGTCAGAGCTGAAGCATGCAGACACATGCGGTTTGAAATTTGAAGGCTTTATAAGGCCGCATTGAGGCTCAGTGCTACGGGTGTATTGAATACAGTAGCGCTTATACGAAAAGTCCAACCTTTTGACAGAATCATTGAATATCTCGACGGTCCTGAGGACTGGTGACTTGATTCTTGTTTGAGAAGGTGCGCAAAAGAAATTTAGTCCGTGTTCTGGAATTTCATGTGGCTGCATTGCAAAAAACAGGGGAAATTAACCCCCCGGTAGTTCTGTTAAGAAACTTTAAAAGGTACATTTGCCATCTCACTGTAACTTCTATGGTTGCCCTTGATTTGCGCAAAAAACATTTGAATTTAAAGACATTAACCCAATCTGAATATTACAATAGGCGAAAGCTTCACCATCTTCGGTACTCAATCGACCGAGGATTTTGTCAGAGCGGCGGTAGCAACGATGCAGTCGATTCGCCGCGTGCCAGGAAGCTACGCGGCGATACTGTACGACGCTGAACAAAGTACGTTGACTGTCCTAGGTTGGACTAGCTGTCTAGTTTTGTATGCGGTACTGTCATTAACAGTTCGAAAACATCACTATATAGATCAGGCAGTGCTCGAGCGGCTGCAGTCCCGCCTGTCTCGAGTTGGAGTCGGCAGCTTCGCCCTGCAGCTGGACTCGACAGCTACGGCCTCCTCCAACCTGACGTCGCGTCTGCGCAGCCTCGTCCGCAAGCGAGTCCGCCGTCTGTTGCTATTGGCAACGCCGGCCAACGCGATCGAAACGCTGCGACGTGCGGCCGACGCGGCGGTGCTCGGGCAGAATTATTTCTGGCTGCTGCTGGACGGCGGCGGCCTCTCCACGGGCCCGCTGGCGGCTTCGCTGGCCGCCTCGGCTGGCGCCAATGTGGCGCTGCTCAGAGGAGCCACGGCCGAGTGCTCAACCGCCTGCACGGACCTGCTTGAAGTTGGAGACGGCCGGAGCTTGCGGGTGAGCTGGGAGTAAGGACTCGAGATGGCAATGGAGGTTATGGATGCAGCAGTGTCTGAGGATTGCATCAAGGATTTGAGATACAGAAGTGTCTGAGGATTGCATCAAGGATGTGAGATACAGCAGTGTCTGAGGATTGCATCAAGGATGTGAGATGCAGTAATGTCTGAGGATTGCATCAAGGATGTGAGACCTTCCATTGTTCAACCTGCAAAGTCACTTCCCCAGAACGCAGACAAAGCTCAATTTCAAAGGCAGCTCGTGATATTCTGCTATAGTTGTTGAGGCCTACTCACAAAAAAGGACGTTAGCTCACTCTCCACAGCTCACTATTTTAAGCCAAGGAGAAACCAGTCCAAAAGTGAATGAAAGTTTTATTCAAATAGCATTTGATACTAATAGTATCGAGTATAACAGTGCCATTAAAAGCAAGGACGTAGAATCAACGCATCTCTCCCCGCAGACCTTGGACGTTCAATTTGTAAAAGTTTTGGAAGCTGTATCTGCCGCACTGAATCAGTCGCTGCTGTTGCCCGGATTCCAGCCCAGCAATGCCTCCTGTCTGCCTCTGCAACCCTGGAGCCACGGTAGCTTCGTGATGGCTCAACTGATCGCTGTGAGCCAACTGAGCTAAATAGATTGAAGCTTCGCTAGATTACCAGGACTGAATAGTCGAGTCAAATACCTACTCATACCTGTTCGCCATCCCACAGCTGATAGGTCGGACGTCCTTCAACGCCAGCACCAGACACCTCGACTCGCAGGGTCTAGAGCTGGTCGCTTCTTACAACAAGTTGAAGTCCTCACCGCTGGAGTTCCTTCGATCAGCCGCGTTCGACGTGTCCAGCGGTGAGCTGAGCAAACTGTTCAGCTACCGGTCTGAGCAGCTGGTCTTCCCCAACACCTTTCTGGGCTTCAAGAACGAGACCATCACCATTTGCGCACCGGAGGTAGGCATCTCACTGTTGCACATTAATGAACTAACAAAATATGAGCATAGATTATTTTTTGTTGCAGCAAGTACCACTGACGAGCTACGTGTCTAGATCCGCAAACAACACGGTGCAAATCAAAGGATTTATAATGGACTTACTTAACTTCCTAGCTGAGAAAATGGAATTTCGGTGAGAGTATTGCTTTAAAACAAACAAGAACTGTGTACTACTGAAAGTAGCAAAACTAAACGAAAGTAAATTTTGTTTTTTAGCTACGTCACCAAACAACCAGCCGACGGGGAGTTCGGCGCTCCGATGCTAAATTCAACTGTCTACTCTGGCTGCGTAGGGGAGCTGCAGAGAGGGGTGAGTACGAGTATAGCTGGCTGGTTAGTCCAGTGCATCTGGCTGTTAGGCACTCGATGTTGCGTCGATGATGCAAAATCGAGTGTAGGCAACGTAAAGTCGGAAAATCATCCATGTAGAGAATGTAGGTAGCAAAAAACCACCAAAGGAGTCACTTTCCCAAGCTGGAAATTTCACATTGTCGAAATACTTTGGGTTGTGAGCTGGCGAAAGTGACTAGTAAGAGTTTTTAACGGATATGAAGTTTCAGGGCTGTGAAAGATTCTGCTTTTTGACGATGTTCCCAATTAGAGTTTAGTCTGTAGGTAGCAGAAACCGCTAAAGTACCGGATTTTCACCGCAGAACAAGATGTAGGACCTTAGAAAATTTCCGCAATATCGGTTTCAGTCCACATAAGTGCCGGCTGTTGGTAACTACAACCTACTGATGAAATCAGTTTAACTGACCAATTTTTATCCATTTTTTTTAACGACAGGCAGTCACTCTCGCCGCTGGCCCGTTCACCAGGACAACAGTTCGAGAACGAGTAATAGACTTCTCCGTGTCCTTGTTCGAAGAGTCGACTTGCATTTTGTTACCCCGACCAGTCTCTGCTCCGGACCTTGTTAGCGTTTTTGAGTCGTTTCATTCGTACGTTTGGCTAACGCTGGTTGCGTTTGTCGTCATGAGTTCAGTCATCGCTTGGTGCCTGTCGTATTTTTCGCCATTCTCTGCTTACAACCTCGGCCTGCAGTATTCCATCGCTGACGAGGTTCGCGTGCAGGAGTACCTGTGGAGCATCGTGGGCAGCTTTCTGCAGCAGGGTCAGGATTTCTTTCCGTTCGCAATGTCAGCCCGCACTGTCATGGCATTTTGGTGGATGTTTACCGTGATAGTCTACAGCGCCTACACGGGTGAGTCCGTGTTAAAGGCAATTTATTATGTAGCTTCTTTAAGTGCTTCATTGAATTTAGATTTTCGTGAATTTCTACTATATTTCATAATATACATGGAATTCAAAACCCAACCTACTTTTTCGCTGCCTTTTCCTGAGACAGCCAACCTGACTGCCTTCCTGACGGTCCACACCGAAAATCTGCCCATACGGTCGCTGGAAGATCTGCTAGCTCAGTCGTCAATCCTACCTAATGTGGTCCTAGACTCGAATCTGTACACCATGTTTAGTCAGGCGCCAGATGGAATGTACAAACAGTTGGCTGAGACAATGGTTGCAGTGCCGCTGGGACACTGTCTCGACGGGGTGAGTGCTTGGGCGTGTGTGCTAATCGGGTATTGTGAGCCAGGCCATGTGTACACAGATCGCACGCTCGAATCTTCACAAACTCGAAACTTCCCGAAGTCAAAAAGTCTTGCAGATCACTTTAGCGAGCTCACACTTCATACAATTTCAATGCGATGCGGAATTTTTTGCCTAGGAAGTTTTGGAACTTTGCAGGTATCCGAGGGTCACCGAGCCTGCATCAACGACTACAGCTTCCTGCTGCCGATTGCCAACGAAAAGTGCAAGGAGTACTATATTGCCAAGGAGCATTTTAACACAGCCACCGTGGCATTCATGTATCCGAAGGATGCCTTGTACGCAGACGTCATGGATTTCTAGTACGCTAAAAGAGTTCGAACGATAAATGTGATAATAAACACTCCTTAAAGCATAAATCTACAATCTTGAAAGTACAATTCTACACTCCTTAAAGTACAGATCTAAACTCCTTGAGCGAAAAATCGAATGTATCAAAACTTAATACCATTGTTCCTAAACTCCGATAAACTAATAATTTGTACAAGTCTAAAATCCATCAAGTAGAAACTTATAGTTGTTAAAGTACAAAGCTACAATTCTATAAGTAAAATCCTACAATTCTAAAAGTACAATCCTACAAGTCTAAAAAGTACAAACATGTAATTTTAAAAGTACAAGCTAGTGTTCTTAAAGTACAAACCACAATATTTAAAATACAAATATACTTTCCTTAAAATACAAGTCTACTGACAAAGTTATAAATTAACACAATGACGCTTTGTAACAACTGATAATTCTTTAATTAAGTTTGCAGAAGCTGCACGAGACGGGAGCGATGCAGCGACTATTTTGGACCTACATGCGATCGGAAAATGTTACTTCAGCTTGCGCCAGTAGCAGCAAAGGCAACGCAGCTTCGACCGCGAGTTCCATTGGACTCAATCACGTTGTTGGAGGACTCGCGCTGACTGGCTGCTTCTATGGTCTTGGGCTGATCATTCTGCTAGTCGAAGTGGCTTGGATTCGACTGGGGCTCAGCCAGCCGAAGGACTGCGTCTTCTGATAATCAGTGCAGGTTTGGGTCTCTGACACGGAGTAGTGCACGAGCGTACTTCGCGATCTTCACGATCACGAGTGGGACTTTCTCAAAATCAAACAAAATCCCAAAATTAACGCAAGAAAAATCAATATGCTTTGTTAAGATAGACTTGCTAAATATACGAGTTCTACTTCACATCCGTTTTATTTAAGATAAAACTTTTACTTTAGCATTTACTTTAAAACGGTTTCTAGTCCATGTTTTTTAGACTACCGACAGTAGAGTGTTTTTTAGACTACCGACAGTAGAGTGTCAATGAGCTTAAGAAATTCCAAGGACTTACCCGATCAAAGAATCAAATTAAGATGAAGGGTCAATATGTGACATCCTGAAGACCCCAAGATGTCCTAACGCCCTGAATACCCTAGACATGCGACGTCCTGAAGACCCTAGACATGTGACATCCTGAAGACCCCAGACATGAGGCGTCCTGAAGACCCCAGACATGTGACATCCTGAAGACCCTATAACATGTGACATCCTGAAGTCCCCAGACAAGTGACGTCCTGAAGACCTCAGACATGTGACGTCTTGAAGACCCCAGACATATGACGTCCTGAAGACCCCAGACATGTGACGTCCTGAAGACCCCAGACATGTGACGTCCTGAAGACCCCAGACATGTGACGTCCTGAAGACTCCAGACATGTGACGTCCTGAAGACCCCAGACATGTGACGTCCTGAAGACCCTATAACATGTGACATCCTGAAGTCCCCAGACATGTGACGTCCTGAAGACCCTAGATATGTGACGTCATGAAGACCCCAGACAAGTGACATCCTGAAGACCCCAGACATGTGACGTCCTGAAGACTCCAGACATGTGACGTCCTGAAGACCCCAGACATGTGACGTCCTGAAGACCCCAGACATGTGACGTCCTGATGACCCTATAACATGTGACATCCTGAAGTCCCCAGACATGTGACGTCATGAAGACCCCAGACAAGTGACATCCGGGAGATTTTTTATGTAAAGTTCGAAGCCACAAGATCAATAAAGACTGGCACTGAAGACCACAAGATTTTGTGCATTTCTGGGACGGTCGCAGAATTTCTTGAAGGGAATGTCAACTTAAGCACCAGAATGGAGCCCGAAGTTCAGCTCCGGACCAAACCGACTGCAATCGATAACTTGTCGGCCCAGACGACTAGAATCGCCGAGACATCCCATCCGGGTCCCTTCCTTGGGGTCCCAGGGAATAAAGGGGATAAAATGGGGATCTCATGTCAACTTAAGGCTCTGGAATGGAGCCCGAAGTTCAGCTCCGGACCAAACCGACTGCAATCGATAACTTGTCGGCCCAGACGACTAGAATCGCCGAGACATCCCATCCGGGTCCCTTCCTTGGGGTCCCAGGGAATAAAGGGGATAAAATGGGGATCTCATGTCAACTTAAGGCTCTGGAATGGAGCCCGAAGTTCAGCTCCGGCCCAAACCGACTGAAATCGATAACTTGTCGGCCCAGACGACTAGAATCGCCGAGACATCCCATCCGGGTCCCTTCCTTGGGGTCCCAGGGGATAAAGGGGATAAAATGGGGATCTCATGTCAACTTAAGCACCAGAATGGAGCCCGAAGTTCAGCTCCGGACCAAACCGACTGCAATCGATAACTTGTCGGCCCAGACGACTAGAATCGCCGAGACATCCCATCCGGGTCCCTTCCTTGGGGTCCCAGGGGATAAAGGGGATAAAATGGGGATCTCATGTCAACTTAAGGCTCTGGAATGGAGCCCGAAGTTCAGCTCCGGCCCAAATCGACTGCAATCGATAACTTGTCGGCCCAGACGACAAGAATCGCAGAGACATCCGCTGTGCCACTATGTTCCGCTATGTGCTGCTTTGCTGCCATTAAGCAGGACTAATGTGTTAACGAGAGGCACAAACCGTATCAGTGGCTGCCGTCAGCCGGCTTCAGTAAGCCCAGCCGATTAGACGTTGTTATCGAGACCTCGATGGCAAAGTACAACCGGGCGCATCCAGGTTTTGAATCATTTAAACAGCTCCACCGTCATGGACAGGGCTATCGTTGTTCGAATTCGGTCAGAATTTCATGCGCCGAGTGCTCTTGTCCAACGAACTGGACGAAATTGAGCAGCTGCACTTCAACTGTGATCTGAAGCGTGCCCCCCTGCTAACACAAGGGCATGGATTGCCGTCAACCCGCTGGATCCAAAAAGCTCGGGGTTCCCCCGAATTCACACAGTGAATTTGTCAGAGGTTTCGGTGGGTCCGTATCAACTAAATCAAGCTGATTATTACATTCAAAACATTCGTGTCAAGGAGGTTCTCGGTAGCTACGAAGGTGACTCCTGGAGAGACTTTGAGTTACACATCCGAGCCGCCGGGAGTGTTGGAAGATTCGGCAAGAGACGCCGTTAGAAAACTGGAGCAACCTATTCGGTCGGTGGCATCCGTTTTGATTTTACTAGCTGTCGTTTTCTCGCGCCATAATTCGAAATCCTACGCGTGATTCTTAGAGTGTGTGACAGCAGCGGACAATCGCTTTGGTTTTAGAGATCCTGGATTGCAACTTCTTCGTGGCTACTACTCATCAGCAAAAGCTGGAAGCTGGAAGTTCCACGCAGCCTTGTTGCCAGACTTTATGCCAGAGAAAATGCTTTACCACAGCAGCGGAAGCCTACTGAGCAACAGTCTAGCGGCAAGCAAGAGGAGTTTCAGTCACCCCAAGGAAGGGAGCCGGATGGGATGTCTCGGCGATTCTAGTCGTCTGGGCCGACAAGTTATCGATTTCAGTCGGTTTGGGCCGGAGCTGAACTTCGGGCTCCATTCCAGAGCCTTAAGTTGACATGAGATCCCCATTTTATCCCCTTTATCCCCTGGGACCCCAAGGAAGGGACCCGGATGGGATGTCTCGGCGATTCTAGTCGTCTGGGCCGACAAGTTATCGATTGCAGTCGGTTTGGTCCGGAGCTGAACTTCGGGCTCCATTCTGGTGCTTAAGTTGACATGAGATCCCCATTTTATCCCCTTTATCCCCTGGGACCCCAAGGAAGGGACCCGGATGGGATGTCTCGGCGATTCTAGTCGTCTGGGCCGACAAGTTATCGATTGCAGTCGGTTTGGTCCGGAGCTGAACTTCGGGCTCCATTCTGGTGCTTAAGTTGACATCCCCTTTCTTGGGCTAAAAGACATCGATATATTGCTGTTTTTCGAAAATTATCCGAAGCTTGTCATCAGTCCTAGCTTAATGTCGAATTTCCATTAAGTCAGTTCACTTAATCGGTAAAAGTAAATGCATTTATCAAACCAAAAATGAAATCAATATTACACGTGGAACTAAAAGCTTTTATCATGTCCCTCAATGCTTTTTCAGGAAAAAGTAATTCAATAAAAGTCTGTAAGGCGAAAGAGAGCTTTGCCAATGCCAATAAATCAGAATTAAGCTATTAACTTTTAACTTCAATAAATCAATAACAGGTGAAAATGCCTTCTCTCATTTTTATATAAAAGACATAGATTCGCGGAAGAAATTATTTGAAGATTTCTTATCACCAAAAAGAATGCCAGGTTTCACAGGACTTTCCTTGATTCTCTTACTGGGTCTGAGTTTTAATCCCAGCTGCAGCCTGCTGCTGAAGATTGCTGTGGTGACTGAGGCCGACCTGCTGAGCGATTCTTTAATCAACCTGACACTTCGACTGCGGATCAGCAATAACTGGAGAGTGCTGGCGGGTCATACAATGACTGCGGTCATTGTGCGAACTAGTGATGGTCTGGAGGCTGCGAGAGCGTGTGAGTGATGCAGTGCAGTTTGTGACCATTTGTGTCCATAGACAGTACAGTTTGTGACCATTTTGTGTCCATAGACAGTACAGTTTGTGACCATTTGTGTCCATAGACAGTACAGTTTGTGACCATTTGTGTCCATAGACAGTACAGTTTGTGACCATTTTGTGTCCATAGACAGTACAGTTTGTGACCATTTTGTGTCCATAGACAGTACAGTTTGTGACCATTTTGTGTCCATAGACAGTACAGTTTGTGACCATTTGTGTCCATAGACAGTACAGTTTGTGACCATTTGTGTCCATAGACAGTACAGTTTGTGACCATTTTGTGTCCATAGACAATACAGTTTGTGACCATTTTGTGTCCATAGACAGTACAGTTTGTGACCATTTTGTGTCCATAGACAGTACAGTTTGTGACCATTTGTGTCCATAGACAGTACAGTTTGTGACCATTTTGTGTCCATAGAAAAGTACAGTTTGTGACCATTTTGTGTCCATAGACAGTACAGTTTGTGACCATTTGTGTCCATAGACAGTACAGCTTGTGACCATTTTGTGTCCATAGGCAGTACAGTTTGTGTCTACACACAGTACAGTTTGTGTCTATAGACAGTCCAGTATGCGTCCAGTTTGTGTCTACTAACAGCGCAGTTTTTGCCTATACACAGTGCAGTTTGTGTCGACAGACAGTGCAGTTTGTGTCTATAAACGGTACAACTTGTGTCCATCGACAGTACAGCTTGTGTCTACAGACAGCACAGTTTGTCTAATGACAGTACAGTTTGTGTTCACAGACAGTACAGTTTGTGTCCATTTTGTGTCCATAGACAATACAGTCCGTGTCTATAGACAGTACAGCTTATGTCCACAGGCGGTACAGCTTGTGTCCATAGACAGTACATGTCCATAGTATGTACAAAGACACATTTTCAACCTCACAGTGTGCAGCGAGCGGAATCTCTCAGCAATTATTGCCACCGGCCGTTGTCGCCTGCTCAGGCAGGTGACTCCCCTGGCCGAGTCTTTGCGGGTGCCTCTGCTGGCCCTGCCCTCCGAGCTGGGGTGCGACTGGACTGGTGAGCCACCTACTAGAGAGCCTCTTTGAGACTTTTTGGGGGAGTCTTTTTAAAATTTAAGATTCTAGATAATTCTAATATAAGATGTGAGGTAGGAATAATAGATTTCGAGGTGAGATTCTAAGATTTAAAGGTGATATTCTTAGATTTCGAGGTGGGATTCTTAGGTTTTAAGGTGAGATTCTTAAATTGCAAGGTGAGATTCTTAGATTTCGAGGTGATATTCTCGGATTTCGAGGTGAGATTCTCAAATTTCAAGGTGAGATTCTTAAATTTCAGGGGGAGATTCTCTGATTTCGAAGTGAAAGACTGTTTGATATATTAGAAATCTAATACTTTACTCTAAGCTTAGCTCCACTGATTACAGTGATATCCAGAAATCTAGAAGGGCCATTAGTCAAATTTTTAAAAGCTGATTCCTTTGATTTTTTGCGAAACGCTGTCGATGCTTACAAGAGATTTCGACTGACTCCAAAAGACATTATTAGCTATCAACAGACTTTCTCACACTTCAGACGGCAGTTCTGTCCTGTTCGGCATGCATTCAAGTCGGGACTTCATCTCGGCAGCCGTGGCGGCCATCCAGTCAGCTGGCACTGGCAGCTCATCGCGGAACAGCCAGGCCGCGATTCTCTTCGATAGGGAGCAGAGTTGAGATTCAGTATATGAAGCCAATTATTTAGCAGTAAAAATATGACGCTGAATTTATGCTTTATTCTATGAAACATTAGGTCAGCCAGTGCTGGAGCGGCTGCAGTCCCGCCTGTCTCGAGTTGGAGTCGGCAGCTTCGCCCTGCAGCTCGACTCAACAGCTACGGCCTCCTCCAACCTGACGTCGCGTCTGCGCAGCCTCGTCCGCAAGCGAGTCCGCCGTCTGTTGCTATTGGCAACGCCGGCCAACGCGATCGAAACGCTGCGACGTGCGGCCGACGCGGCGGTGCTCGGGCAGAATTATTTCTGGCTGCTGCTGGACGGCGGCGGCCTCTCCACGGGCCCGCTGGCGGCTTCGCTGGCCGCCTCGGCTGGCGCCAATGTGGCGCTGCTCAGAGGAGCCACGGCCGAGTGCTCAACCGCCTGCACGGACCTGCTTGAAGTTGGAGACGGCCGGAGCTTGCGGGTGAGCTGGGAGTAAGGACTCGAGATGGCAATGGACGTTATGGATGCAGCAGTGTCTGAGGATTGCATCAAGGATGTGAGATGCAGTAATGTCTGAGGATTGCATCAAGGATGTGAGATGCAGTAATGTCTGAAGATTGCATCAAGGATGTGAGATGCAGTAATGTCTGAGGATTGCATCAAGGATGTGAGATGCAGTAATGTCTGAGGATTGCATCAAGGATGTGAGGTGCAGCAGTGTCTGAGGATTGCATCAAGGGTGTGAGATACAGCAGTGTCTGAGGATTGCATCAAGGATGTGAGATCCTCAGCAGCAGCACCTACTGCACCACGCTGTGGGCAGTACATGTACGACTCGGTGCGGATGATGTTGCCTGCCAGCTGGTGTCGCCAACGGCCCAACAGGTCACATTATTTGGTATATTAAGTAACATGATGCAGCTCGTAACACTGAAGTTGAAAGTGTCAAGAACCCGAATGCCAACAGTTTCCGTAGTTTTCAACGGCACATGATGTGAACAGGAGTGTCGAAACGCGTGCGTCAAGGATGAAAGGATTTCCTAAAGATAAAAAGCGTCAGGACAAATTTTGTTTTAAGATGCAAAAGTGTTTGAGGCTTAAAGATGTGAATGATGTATCATTCTCTAAGTCTTAGAGATCAATTGTTGACTTTGCGCAAATTTAGTAAAAATGCGAGCTTGACTTGATCCGCAGACCCTGGACGTTCGATTCGTTGAGGCTGTGGAAGCTGTGGCTGCCGCGCTGAACCAGTCGCTGCTGTTGCCCGGATTCCAGCCCAGCAATGCCTCCTGTCTGCCTCTGCAACCCTGGAGCAACGGTAGCTCCGTGATGACTAAACTGATCGCTGTGAGCCAACTGAGCTATATAGATTGAAGCTTCGCTAGATTACCAGGACTGAATAGTCGAGTCAAATACCTACTCATACCTGTTCACCATTTCACAGCTGAAAGGTCGGACGTCCTTCAACGCCAGCACCAGACACCTCGACTCGCAGGGTCTAGAGCTGGTCGCTTCTTACAACAAGTTGAAGTCCTCACCGCTGGAGTTCCTTCGATCAGCCGCGTTCGACGTGTCCAGCGGTGAGCTGAGCAAACTGTTCAGCTACCGGTCTGAGCAGCTGGTCTTCCCCAACACCTTTCTGGGCTTCAAGAACGAGACCATCACCATTTGCGCACCCGAGGCACCTGCGGTAAGTCGGGTGTTGCTGAGAGAAATAAATTTTAATGTTGTGTCAATATTCACGCCGCCAAACCGCAAAAATACTCTTTGTAGGACAGCAGCGCCAAATTTTCTGGCTTCACAGCGTCCGTGCTGAACAAGCTGGCTGAGAAAATGGACTTCCGGTAAGTGTTG
This sequence comes from Macrostomum lignano, assembly GCA_002269645.1. NCBI lineage: Eukaryota > Metazoa > Platyhelminthes > Macrostomidae > Macrostomum > Macrostomum lignano. The sequence continues at coordinate 376,511 of NIVC01000889.1, read as the reverse complement.
GCGGGGGCTGACTGCTCATGGAGTGCGCAAGGTGTCGGTCAGAGACTGACTGGCTGCTGGAGTGTATGCGGTGTCGGTCAGAGACTGGCTGCTCATGGAGTGTGTACGGTGTCGCTCAGGTATCTGTTGACCAAAAACTAAGAATTGAGGCTACCTCATCAATACAAAATCCATGCAAAATATCCATCTCCTCAAGTTTCATTGCGAAACGTTCTGACGACAACAAATGGGGCGCTCCACTGCCGAACTCAAGCATCTTTTCCGGCTGTGTTGGAGAACTGCAGAAAGGCGTGAGTAGTCTGCAGTGGGTCTGGGGTGTTCTGTTTCCTGACCTGGAGTTTAGGTAGCCGTGTCACTGTTGCAGCTTGTGACCCTGGCCGCCGGGCACTTCACGATGACGGCTGCTCGGCAAACGGTGATTGAATTTTCGGTGCCACTGATGGAGGAGTCGACCGGTATGATGCTGCCTCGGCCGCGGCCGCCGCCCCGACTGTGGAATGCCTTTCAATCGTTTGGCATCCTAATCTGGCTACTGTTAGTAGCGTCCATTGCGTTTTGCGCAATCTCCGTCTGGTTTTTTGCTTATTTCTCTCCATTCTCGGCGTACAATCTCGGTCTTGAGTTTTCCATCGCCGACGAGGTCTGGCTGCAGGAGTATCTGTGGAGTGCGATTGGCAGTTTTATGCAGCAAGGCCAGGACTTCTATCCATTCGCTGTGTCTGCCCGGACTGCCATGGCTTTCTGGTGGATGTTTACCGTGATTATCTACTGCGCTTTCACGGGTAAGACTTGAGATTGTGAGGGGTGAGAAAGCGGATGAATTCATGAGCTGAGGGGTTATTGGAATGGGTATTGGGTGTATTCTATGGTTTGGGGCGTACACGCGTTTGAGCTATCTATGGTTTGGGGTGTACACGGAATGAATTATCTATGGTTTGGGGTGTACACGTAGGAATTATCTATGGTTTGGGGTGTACACGGAGGAATTATCTATGGTTTGAAATGTACACAGAGGAATTATCTACACTGTATTGTTTGGGGTGTACATGGGTTTAAGCTATCTATGGTTTGGGGTGTACACGGGTTTGAGCTATCTATGCTTTGGGGTGTACACGGGAATGATTACATCTGAGGATGAGCTATCAGTGATTTGAAAGTATTATAATATCTGCAAATTCATCTGCAGCTGATTTAACGTCACACCTGACTGTAAACACCGTGGCCAAGTCAATCGAGACCCTGGATGAGCTGGTGGCTCAGTCCGCCATCAAGCCGATGGTCATTGTCGATACGAATTCTCACTCGCTATTTAAGGAAGCAAAATCTGGCGTTTACAAGCAGGTCGGCGATACCGTGATACCGGTAGAGTCTGGTCGGAAATGCATGGATGAGGTGAGATCGCTGTTTTGTTTTATAGAAACTAAACATGATGAAAGTCAACAAAGTTGAGATTCTCGGTCTCAGTGTTGAGATTCTCATGGTCTCGTGTTGCGATTCTCATCATCACACCAGTAAGATGTTGAGATTCTCATGATCTCACCAGTGAGACGTTGAGATTCTCATGATCTCAGTTCTGAGATTCTCATGATCTCACGCTTGAAGTTCTCATGATCTCAGTTCTGAAATTCTCATGATCTCAGTTCTGAGATTCTCACGATCTCACCCTTGAGATTCTCATTATCACACCATTGAGATTCTCATGAGCTCACCAGTGAGCTGTTAAGATTCTCATTATCTCAATGTTTAGACTCTCGTGATCTCAATGTTGAGCTCTCATGATCTCAATGTTGAGATTCTCATGATTTCAGTTCTGATATTCTCATGATCTCAGTTCTGAGATTCTCATGAGCTTACCAGTGAGACGTTGAGATTCTCATTATCTCAATGTTTGGACTCTCGTGATCTCAATGTTGAGACTCTCATGATCTCAGTGATGAAATTCTCCAAAAACTCAGACTCTTATATGGGATTCTCCAGATGTTCTGATTTCTAGCACTTTCAGCTAGCCGATGCAGTAATCGCTGTTAAATCCAATAAAAAATCAATGAAATTTTTCTCACAGATGGAATCAAAGGAGCGAGCCTGCATCGGAGACTACACCTTCTTGATGGTCTTTGCTAGTCGCAGCTGCTCAGAGTTCTACCTGGCCAAGGAGCAGTTCAACAGGGCCAGCCTAGCCTACATGTACCCTGAGGATGCTGTGTACTCAGAACTGATGGACTTCCAGTGAGAGCGATAATAGGGGAGCTCGTGCAGGAGAATTGATGAGACGAGTGGGAAATTGGGAAAGTCGATTAGTCGATTAAGGGAAATTAGGGAAGTCGATTAGGGGGAATCAGGGAAGTCGATTAGGGTGGAATAGGGAAGTCGATTAGGGGGAATCAGGGAAGTCGATTAGGGTGGAATAGGGAAGTCGATTAGGGGAAATTAGGGAAGTTGATTAGGGGGAATCAGGGAAGTCGATTAGGGGGAATCAGGGAAGTCGATTAGGGGGAATCAGGGAAGTCGATTAGGGTGGAATTAGGGAAGTCGATTAGGGGAAATTAGGGAAGTCGATTAGGGGGAATCAGGGAAGTCGATTAGGGGGAATCAGGGAAGTCGATTAGGGGGGATTAGGGAAGTCGATTAGGGGGGATTAGGGAAGTCGATTAGGGTGGAATTAGGGAAGCCGATTAGGGAAATTAGGGAAGTCGATTTCGGTAATTAGGGCTCACCAATTACTTTTACTTCTTCTGGAAGAGCGAAAGCGAGCCCCCAAAAAACCTGCAGTCTGCAGAAGTTGCGCGAGTCGGGGCTGCTGCAGAAACTGCTGGACGAGTATGTGGACTTCGCCAAGTCCAGGGGCGACGGCTGCGATGTGAGCAGCGGCGGGGGCAGCGGCGCTGCAGCGACCGAAGCGGCATCCATCGGACTGGACAGGGTGGGCGGCTGCCTGCTGCTGGTGGGCGGTCTGTACAGCATCGGAGTCTGCATCCTGCTGATGGAGCTGGCCTGGACTCGGCTGGGGCACCGGCAGCCCGCTGACTGCGTGCTGTACTGACAGGCTGATAGACAGGAAGACACTGAGATAGACAGACACTGAGACAGGCACTGAGACAGGCACTGAGACAGGCACTGAAACAGACACTGAGACAGACACTGAGACAGGCACTGAGACAGGCACTGAGACAGACACTGAGACAGGCACTGAGACAGACACTAAGGCAGACACTTAGAAAGACACTAAGACAGACACATAGAAAGACACTAAGACAGACACTTAGAAAGACACTAAGACAGACAAGGTACTAAGACAGACACTGAGACATTAGAACAGACATTGAGGCGGACACTAATACAGACACTAAGACAGGCACTAAGACAGGCACTAAGACAGACATTAAGACAGACACTAGCACAGACACTGAGAGAGGCACCAAGGCAGACATTAAGACACTTAAAAAGACACTAGACAGACACTTAGACAAACAATTAGACAGATATACACTTTGACCAGCAGCACCTATTTCTTCGGATAAACTATCGTTTATATTTTTATACCTATGGCTATATTTCTACTCACAGTAGTATTCCTAGCTGCTTAGAGCAGACAGAATATTAAAATTAAATATATAAACATATATAAACCCCATGTTCGCACAAAGCTCACTTGATGACTCTGATGGGCAATCCAAAACTCACTGGACCGAGAGCGGACCAGTGTGGGATCAATATCATCGAGTGTCCCAGCGCCCGTGCAAACTTTTTTTGTTTAAAAAATACAATACCAGAAAGGCTTGTACACTTGACTTGACAGTTGACAACCTTTTCTTTAGAGTCTCGCCCACAAAGCTGTCATTGTAGTTAGAATTTGTTCCTCTGGTCTGAACCAGTCTCTCAGTTTATTGTTTCGCTGACTAAAAGAGAAGAGAGCGTTAAGAAGGAGGAGCGCTTACGTTTTTTTGACACTTCAATGTTAAACCGAGCACAGCTTCTTCTAGAGACTACTCGTACGAGCGGTAAGAGTTCAGCTCTTTCAGCTCAGCGAGTGACGAGAAGAAAGATCTGACTGCTGGCTGCAGGATCGTACCGAAGTCGCACTCAGAGGAACAGACAGAAGACGGATATGAGAGAGCTAGGGGAGAGAGGCGACGAGAGAGTGAGGCAGAGAGATAAGAGGAAGAGATAGGAAGACTAGGTAGAGAAAGAGTGGGGGAGAGTGGGAGAGAGGGGGAGAGTGGGAGAGAGGTAGAGAGTGGGAGAGAGGTGGAGAGGGGGAGAGTGGGAGAGAGGTGGAGAGGGGGAGAGTGGTGGAGAGGGGGAGAGTGGGAGAGAGTGGGAGAGAGGTGGAGAGGGGGAGAGTGGGAGAGAGGTGGAGAGTGGGAGAGAGGTGGAGAGGTAGAGAGTGGGAGAGAGGTGGAGAGTGGGAGAGAGGTAGAGAGTGGGAGAGAGGTGGAGAGGGGGAGAGTGGGAGAGAGGTGGAGAGGGGAGAGTGGGAGAGAGGTGGAGGGGGAGAGTGGGAGAGAGAGGTGGAGAGGGGAGAGTGGGAGAGAGGTGGAGAGGGGGAGAGTGGGAGAGAGGTGGAGAGGGGGAGAGTGGGAGAGAGGTGGAGAGGGGGAGAGTGGGAGAGAGAGGTGGAGAGGGGGAGAGTGGGAGAGAGGTGGAGAGGGGGAGAGTGGGAGAGAGGTGGAGAGGGGGAGAGTGGGAGAGAGGTGAAAAGGGGGAGAGTGGGAGAGAGGTGGAGAGGGGGAGAGTGGGAGAGAGGTGGAGAGGGGAGAGTGGGAGAGAGGTGGAGAGGGGGAGAGTGGGAGAGAGAGGTGGAGAGGGGAGAGTGGGAGAGAGGTGGAGAGGGGAGAGTGGGAGAGAGGTGGAGAGGGGGAGAGTGGGAGAGAGGTGGAGAGGGGGAGAGTGGGAGAGAGGTGGAGAGGGGGAGAGTGGGAGAGAGGGGAGAGGGGGAGAGTGGGAGAGAGGTGGAGAGGGGGAGAGTGGGAGAGAGGTGGAGGGGGAGAGTGGGAGAGAGGTGGAGAGGGGGAGAGTGGGAGAGAGGTGGAGAGGGGGAGAGTGGGAGAGAGGTGGAGAGGGGGAGAGTGGGAGAGAAGTGGAGAGTGGGAGAGTGGGAGAGTGGGAGAGTGGGAGAGAGGAAGAGGGAAAATGGAGAGGGAGAGATGGCGGAGTGGGAAGAGAAAAGAGAAGATAACAGGGCGGGAGAACAACCAGCTGTGTAGTGAGAAATGGTGAGACAGTAAGTAGAGAAAAAAGAGAATAGCGAGGTAGAACTTCTCTGGCCAGCTCAGTGCATCAATGAAATATAAATTCGGAATAACGGGCTTCAACATCTGCTCTACGAGCGACCCGAGCGACTATTAAAAGCCACCCCGAGGCGATTCGGTCTGAGCATTGTGGAAAGCAGATTTTGGGGTCAGAAGCGAAGTCACGGTTTTGCGTTGCAACAAAAAGGAAGACGACTCCTGTGAACTATCGCTGGTGCGGCATGGCAACTACATTTTTAATTGAGCCGTCCATTTTTTTCATTATTAAGATCACTGGTTAAAAAATAAAATTGCAGGGTCGAGCTGAGGGTTGCGGGGCAGATTTGATGCTCTGGGCGATTCATAAGTGCGCTTAAGAAGCTGAGCGACCTTCAAACTCGAGTGACTCCGAGCCCCGCCTATCATTGAGGACAATGGGTGCCTTGCCAAATCTGAGAGCTAATTTATAATTCTTGAAAATCCTCTTGGTTCATTGTTGTCGGAGGATTGCCGATGAGAGAAAATAGGGGAGTAAGGAGCGAGGACTGCATGCGGAACCGGGGTGACACGCGCTTCACACCTGGGGGCCACCTGGTAAACCGGATGCAGTATGAGCTATCTATCTATCTATCTATCTATCTATCTATCTATCTATCTATCTATCTATCTATCTATCTATCTATCTATCTATCTATCTATCTATCTATCTATCTATCTATCTATCTATCTATCTATCTATCTATCTATCTATCTATCTATCTATCTATCTATCTATCTATCTATCTATCTATCTATCTATCTATCTATCTATCTATCTATCTATCTATCTATCTATCTATCTATCTATCTATCTATCTATCTATCTATCTATCTATCTATCTATCTATCTATCTATCTATCTATCTATCTATCTATCTATCTATCTATCTATCTATCTATCTATCTATCTATCTATCTATCTATCTATCTATCTATCTATCTATCTATCTATCTATCTATCTATCTATCTATCTATCTATCTATCTATCTATCTATCTATCTATCTATCTATCTATCTATCTATCTATCTATCTATCTATCTATCTATCTATCTATCTATCTATCTATCTATCTATCTATCTATTATCTATCTATCTATCTATCTATCTATCTATCTATCTATCTATCTATCTATCTATCTATCTATCTATCTATCTATCTATCTATCTATCTATCTATCTATCTATCTATCTATCTATCTATCTATCTATCTATCTATCTATCTATCTATCTATCTATCTATCTATCTATCTATCTATCTATCTATCTATTTATCTATCTATCTATCTATCTATCTATCTATCTATCTATCTATCTATCTATCTATCTATCTATCTATCTATCTATCTATCTATCTATCTATCTATTTATCTATCTATCTATCTATCTATCTATCTATCTATCTATCTATCTATCTAGTTAATTTGCATATATTCGTCGCATGCTACTGGACCCACCTCGTATAGTAGTATGTCTCTCTCTGTCCGCTGGAGAACTCACCTTCCCGTATCGTTTTATCTCCCCCCGCCTCCTCCCACTCGGCCACCTGACCAATGCTAAGACCGAAAAAATGGCTGGGAAGATTTTGGAGGGAAAAAGCTGCCTTGGGGAAGTGGCGTCGACGGGGTCCCCTGCCCTGCCCCTTCCCCTGGACCGACCGAGAGCCACTGATTGGTCTGGCGGTCCATTGGCCCGGGCGCAGGGGCTCGGGCGGCCCCCACCCCACCTGGCACGGCCGGCAGTACAGTGGCCGCTTGCGGACAGCACAGTGTGGCACGTTTTCGTAACTAAAATAAATGGCTTCTATCTACGGAGCAGTAATTCTCCAAATTCTCTAATTTGACATGGTCATTTAGTAGAGAAAAAGGTAAAAGAAAAATCAACGAGCAGATTTATATTGAGCAGAAATTACCGAATACAGACAGAAAAAAGACCCAGCGAACAGGCCAGTCTGTGAATTCTTTGTCCGCCTGTCTGTTGCATGTTTGCGGCTGTCCGTCTGCCAGCCAATCGCCGGACCAACTGGACCACCTCAAGGCCGCCGGCTCCTCCCCTCTCCCTGGCCAACCGGGCAGGTTCCCCTTCTCTGTGCGGCTTTTAAAAAACATTTCCACCCTTCTCTCCTCTACTAGAAGAAGCCGGGAGGTGGCCGGGCAAGTGATTTCGAAGTAGAGCGGCCTCTCGCAAGCGTGCCATGTTGCCAGTTGGAAATGGCATCCCGTAGAAAACAGGACAGGCCTACGCAACTCAATTCGGATTCGGAGTCTACAGGTTCTGAGGAACAGCTGCAGCGAAATTCGGAGAGTTTCAATTCGCAAACAGGTAAGATCCTCTTTGCATTTTGCATCTAAGATACTATAAGATTGGCAATGCCCCAAAAAATTCGTTATTTTAAATGATTGCGCGGGCGGCCGCACGGAGCTGACCAGTGGGCAGTCGAGGCTGTCCAGGGTTGGCTGGCTCACTGGCTAGGGGGGAAGGGGGGAGTTCCCACGAACGGCGAGGGCGAGCCATTCTCCCAAACTATTCGGGGGCGCCACACGAAATTTTCTAGAAAAGCAAAAAGCAAAAAGCAAAAAGCAACTTCCACTTTGGTCAAAGGCCTGCATTATGGTTTCGGCTTGGGTATATGGAATGCTAATAATAAGAAAAAACTGCTGACTTTACACAAAATAAAGTCTGTAGCTCGTGAGTTCATAACTTTACTATCTGTCTGTCTATCTGACCACAGCAAGTGACCATACAGCTAGCTCAAGTTAGACCATGCATAATCTGTCGGGGCTGTACTGTAGACCCAGCTGAAACTGTGACCAGCATTAATTCAATAAGGACTTGGAACTTTGAGCTTTATCGAGCAGAATTCATTTTCAGGTGCACAAGTACCTATTGGGCCTATTGGCTATTATTTTATAGACTTTATACTCGTAGGATAGGAAGCTTGTAAATGCAAAAAAGCTAAATAAAATTGTTGATTCCATTTTTCTATCAATTCGTCGATACGCTCATAGTTTACTCCTCGAATAACTTGCGTAGCAACAAAGTTACCAACTATAGTTCGAATTCTTGATTGAGATTGCAGTCCTTCACCAGAACCACAAACCGCTTACAATCATCAGACCAAAGAAAAACTGAGAAAGAGAGAGATGTGAGCTGTGGCAGTTTCGAGTTTCAATCGGGCCTGCTCATCAGCTGAGCAGGTTTCCGTGCGGAGATGGCAAGTCACGTCACGGCCAAGCGATGCGGCCTTCCCAGAGATTGTCTTTCAAAAATATAATAAATTCTATAGACAACAGCAAGACACAAGTAAATTGAAATATAATATTCCCAGGCAGAGAGAAAGAGGAGCTGGGGGTTCATGGGCGAATCTTATTTTTTTGGCAACTGTTTCCTGTGCGTTGACTCTTTGTTGGCATGGACCTATATGATCTATAGTCTTTGTTCCTTACCCCATGTTTGAAACATAACTATACACAGGGAGCTGAATAATATGGGCTTGGCACGAGGGTCCACCGCTCACCTATAAATGCGTCTTAGAAACACACAGATAGGCAGGAGGAATGGCCGGCATTTATATGGTTTTTTATCTCGAATTTGGCGACCCCGATATGGGCGAGTTGGTGCAGTTATGCATAGTCGAGGGCGCGAGCAGGTTTCGGCTTCCCACAGAGCCGCAGACAGTCCCCAGCCTGGCTTGGGGGAGCGCAGGGACTCCCAAGCTCGAATCTCGAGTACGGCGGCCCAAGCTCTCGATAAGGGCGGCGGCAAGGGAACACAGGGCCAGAATTTATCCGTGTTGAGAGCGGGAAATGGGGGGGGGTTCTCGGTGGCTTGGCCGCTGTGCAAAAAAGCTCGACAATAAAGTGTGCTATTACGTAATCGGTGAGCCAGAACCAGCTCAACTAGGCTGCATAGCACAGAGCCATATCCCACACATCTCATTATGGAAGAAAAAAACCTGTAGACAGGAGGAACAGGAAGGACCTTCTGTCGCCTTACAGTCAGTCAGTTTTGGATCCTGTCAGGCTGTCACACCTCTGTTTAGGGTCCAAACCCTCTGCCTGACCCCTCTATTATCGCGCCTATGTCTAAATAGATGCCCCAGTCCAGCTCAGTCGTTTGGAAGAATTTAATAATGAAAAATGAGTTTTTTTGTGTCGACCTGGTGCCCAACGCCCCGCCGGCTTGCACCTGTGGCCACATGAACCGCGGCTCTCAGAATTCTCATAGAGAGCAGAGCACATTAGAGAAACAACACACAGCTCATTGAGTCTGCAAAAGAAAATTGATTTGAAACTGTGCCCCACCACCACTGGCCAGATGTGGCCCCAATATTTTACGATTTCAAGCGTTCAGTCATTGAGACTTCCATATATATATTAATCGGTCGATTGAATCTAAATTTATGGAAATTGACTTCTTAATATATATACAGAGTCAATGACATAGGGGCCGGGAGGGTATGATATGGGATCGGTTTTGTTGCCATACAGTGCTTGATAAAGCCGCGGTCCCAAGAAGTGGTCCAGGGAAATCAAATTAATGCATCACAATACGAAGGCTAAGACGATGAAAGCTGTGTTGAGTATATCCGTGCACCGCACCAGAATACCCCCTGTGTAACAATGTAAAACCCCGTTTGCAGCGCGCAGGAAAAAAATGCAGGCAAATCTTCATTAAATTTCAAAACTGCAACAAACAGATTCCATCTCTTTATTGCATGGCCTTTTTGCTGCCGCGGGTAACCCACAGTACAGAGTCCGCTACAGTCATGCTCTTATTAGACTTATATATACACTGTAGGTAGGCTGCCTTTGGTAACCTTTCGCATTTCTCTCCTAAAGTCCTGTAGCACTAGCTATCACTGGGGCCCATTATACTGTGGCTGCGGTCTCAGAGGCCGCAACAAACTGATGTGTTGCAGTTTTTGTGCAGCTTTGGTTCAGAATGCGTCAGAGCCGTGGGGGCGCGCGGGACCTGCAGGACCATGCAGAAGCAGCTTCTGTCTCTCTCTCTCTCCGCCTCCTCTTGAAGAGTCTTGATGCAATGTCCACAATAGAGGACAGAAATTCGGTACCTCCGTCTCCTGACCCCGCGGGAGGCAACTCTCGAAACTGGAAGCCAGACCCCAGGCAGCATATCGAAAGCCGGTCGTCCGGGTTAAGCAGGGGAACAAAATCTCTAGAATTTTTTAGGTTCAGAAAAACCTGAAAAACTTTTGGAGCAAACGCAGGGCTATAAAGTGGAAAGAGATTTTTTTAGAACCTGTGGCGCCGAGAAATGATTTTTTCAAAAAACTATATGGCGCATCAATTGTACCGTTGAGCATGATTATAAAATATGATGCGGTTTGTCGTAAAACGATGACTGCTCAATTCCCAATTGGGGAATCTAAGCCTACTCCAGATCCTTGGCCTCCCCAATGGAAGCGACAATTTCTTAAAACAACTAATTAAAAAAATCCGCTGCTGCTAACGCTGCTAAGAATTGCGCGCCTTGAAATGTATGCAGCTCCCTTGGGGAGGCGACAGTGGGCGGCAGTAGCGGCTTACTGTTGAAGTCGCTGTCTGCATAAAGCAAGCCGTTTCTTCTTTGACACAAAAATTCTCCCGGTAAAAGCAGCACCGTGTGCCCCCTATACCCAGTGTAGGTCTCGAAGAGTCCTATACTTGTCTGTCTGACTGTCTGTCCGTCCGTTAGTCTGACTGTCTGCCTTGGCCGCGTCGCAGCGGGACCTCCCAACCTCAAAAAAGAAGCAAAAAAATCATCGCATCTAAGGTCGACCCCCCCCCCTTCGAGGCCCAGCCGGCAGCCCCCGGTGCGGCGGCGCGGGTGTCCGCAAATTGGGACAGGAGCATCAGGCGTTCGGGGAGGGGCCGCCAATAAGCGCCCTGGCAGCAAGCATTAACGTCGTCAACTATAACAAAAAGAGACACCCCAAAAACCCTGCACGAACGGAAGGCTGGGACGAGGGCCGCAGGTGTCGGATTATCAAGAAGAGGGTCGCCTCCTTGCCCCCTACTGCTGCCTCGGGTACTGAGTGTCGCGTGTTGCGCCTTTGCCTGTCCCAATGTGGGCTGTCTAAACGGCAGACCGATCAAAGGTATTGAGTAACACGCGTGCCAGCGATGCAAGTCGGATCAAGTTAGTGGCTCCTGCTTGAGAAGAAACATATCCAGTTCCCATATATATCTGAGTACGCTATGGACTCGCACCTTCTCCTGATTTGATCCATACGGTGCGCAAAGAGTTGTCCAACTCTCCATCGACTCGCCATGTTTGTAGGAGTCTGATGCACAGATGAAGGATTCATACAAAGAAGACAGGACACTGCAGCGCTTGGTCTTCATATCTGCGTACACTTAGCTCGCAGTGTGTAAGCTGAGAACAGTAGCTAAGACTGTTTGTCCAAAGGGCCTTTCAAACACACTGAGCGGCATTCATAGTTTTCAACCGGTTCGTGATTGTCAACTCCTACTAAACAGATTTTGCCATCATGTTTTTTCTCCATGCCTCTTCCTTTCATATTTGCCGCTACCTGTACAGGCTGGGAGGGGAACAGCAGGGGGTATCAACTATTACCCACCTCCCTGTCTTTTCATCCAAAGCAGCTCGACTCTTTCCTTGCATAGTAGCAGCAGCAGCAACCGCTTACAGATCATCCCGAAGGTGCCAAAGAAGCTTAAAAACCGATTGCCTACAGGCAATCCAAGAGTTATGCGCAGTGGGCTGCGGTGAAATGAGATAAACAAGTAAACAGGTCTGTCCATGCTGGGCCCTCTGTTTACGTTTAGAGCCCAGCATTAGGGGGGGGGGGTGTTGCCTCGGTAGGCTGTGCGCGAAGGTGCGGCACACATTGCAATTGACCAAAGCGAAAGCTCCGGGCTCTATAAAGAGGAAAGTGGGATGTTGCGGATTCGATCAGCTTTCAGCCAACATCGGATTTGTGATAAATACTATATCCCTACAGCGGCTCCCCTCCTTTGCGGAACAGCCTCTCTGCCTCTCTTGGTCTCTCTTTATCGGAAGATTTCTGGCAAAAAAATTTGAAAAGCTTGCGGAAGAAGTAAGGTGGGAAATTCAGCCTCCGCAGCTTAGCCCGAGGCTGGGATGAGGCGGGAGCTCGGTAATGGGCCGAAAGCTCCATCCGCCATCCGGTGTAGCTAAGGGGCCGCTACAGACCGGACACGAGTTCGCTCCTCTTCCAGCCTCCTAAGTGTAGCTTCCTCCCTTTCTGGCCCAAATTCTACCGAGAAGAATTATTTTAGCCCTATGGACAAAAACTCTGGCAGGCTGAGAAATGACCGATTTCCGAGCGCCTTGGAGCCTGATGGGGAGATGGCGCAATTCATGGGGACTTCCGACATGCGAAATTTCCCTCTCGCAAAATCACCTGGCCGGACTAGAAGGGAAGAGCAGGTCTGGCTGGCGGGGAGAGGATGGGAAGAGGGGACGATTAGGGAGAGATGTCCCAGAGAAAATTGCGCCCTAAAGTCACGGAGGCTGCCTGTCAGAGGCTGGCCAGACCCCCCCCCCCCTTGGCGACAGGTCAAATTAAACTGCAGCAGCAGCAGCAGCAGAACTCTCAAATGACACACTTCCGGCCAAGGTGAACACGGAGAATCGCAAGTATATTATTATTACTATAGTTATTATTATTATAGAAAAGAGAAAGTGGAGACACAGATTGTGAAAAGTGTGTGTCGATGCGGGAAGAGGGACACTAGGATGGAGATATAGTGTGACTTTGAAAGCCATTAGAAAGGAATGGGCATTGCATGACGGTCTCTTCTCTCCTGGGGTATATTTGTGCAAATTACACTCTCAGGAACTGATGGGGACGCAGCAGGGCAGCTGTCACTCTGCTGCTGCTGCTGCTTGTCAATCTCTGCTTTATAAAGAAAACCTGAAGTTGCCCAACTTGCGCCGGGTGACCACGAAGTAACGGGAGAGAAAATGCACAAGATTAAATTTTTTTATTTGCAGTCGAAATCACGTATCAGAAGCCGGGGGACCCGAACTGATGCTGATGCAGACTTTTTTAAGAAAGAACCCCAGTCTCCCGGTGTCCCTTGTCAAGTATTGTCGCACATTTTTTGTAAAAGAAACACAACTCCCAGTCCCTAATACCATGTTGCTTTTTTCAGCGAACCGAAAACGCGGGCTTGAATATGAACGCGAAACAGAACAAATATTATAAACTGGAGACTCAGGCTGCAATAAAAGTGGTGCAAAGTTATGCAGACACCACTAATATCCTGACGCTGTGTGTATTACTAATATATACACAAACTCATGGCTAGACTCTGGCTAGCGAATATTAATATTAACAATAGTTATAACACAGTGCACCAGTACTTCTACGAACAAGTACCAAACAGCTAAGCAGACAGGGATCATGATTCATGGGGAATTGTTGGAACTTCTGTGGCATAGAAAGCCAAACCAAAGGCCCGCCATCCGACACCCCGGGATCCACGCGTCCAGCATTTGGGTTTGAAATCGGCTCTCATGAGGGTCTCTCTGTACGTGCAGACCTTTTTAGCGAAAAGTCTCGAGCGTCTCAACTGTGTGAAAAAAGTTCTAATTAGTAAAAAACTGAAAATCAGGGATTAGTTGGAAGATTTTCTGCTCCCAGTTCCAGGTTCCAGGGCAGTTTACATAGTTCAAACATGATGGTTTAGCTAGTCAAAAACCTGAAACGAGTTAAAGGCAATGCAGATGATTTGACAAGCCCAGGCTTCAACTGCCACCCGTCCCGTTTGAAAAATGCATTTTTTTGCGGGGAAAAATGCGGGGAGACGGGGGGACGGGGAGCAACAGAAATATCAAAGCAGATTATGAAGCCGGCGAAATTTCAGGAATTTATTTTGCATAAATTTACTAAGCAAAGTTGTCGAAAGTTGACCAAAAAACCGACCAACACCGACTGGGCGGGCATGCATACCGCAGCAGTGCAGACTCCCCCATGCAGGTGAGCTGTCCGTTAGTCATGACAATGCCTCCCTCCTAATAGCAGGGCCAGCCGCCGGCCCGCTTATCAAAGAGCAAACAGTTCAATGATTTCTGAACCTGTCCTGAACTTGTTGTTAGGGGACATGCTGGGGGGCTGCATGGAAGGCCGGATCGCTAGGAATTGGGAATCTTAGTCCGTGATTTTTCCTCAATTTCGCCCCCCCCCTTCCCATTCCATGCTTATATTGGCCTTTTACCATCGGCATTCTCTTTAACTGAGGATAAAACCGTAATTCTAACTCAGGTTCAATATGCATATTACCGATAGTCCTTTGTCTTAATATCCTCGCGGCTAAACCCCCCCCCAACTCCGAGTAGGTGTCAAAAAATGAGTCAAGAGAGGCGGAATTCTGCGGCCTTCAGTGCCCTCAGGGGCCGGGCAACAGACAGGCCACAGGCCACACAGGGTTTGGTTTCTCGCTCAACCACCAGAGGGCCAACTGCCTCCATTAGAGATTGATGGAGCTCATCTTTCTTCTCCCACTCAAATGTGGGAGGCGGCCCTCGGCTGTCGAGCGGCAGCTGGTTTGCCGCCTGCCCCAACTCAACCACACACACAAAAAACATTTGCCACCGCAAAGTCCCTCACCGTGTGTGTGCGCGCTCGATTTTAATATCGCCGAACTGAATTGCCAGGCCCTGCACCGCCAACCCCCGTCGATAGCTAGTCAATGGGGTTTTTTGAGTCAGTCAAATACAATAATGACTCGCCTGCCTCCTTATATACACACAGGCCAATATAGACCTTTCAAATTCAACCCCAACACCTGTTGTTCCCGATGGGGTCCGCAAAGAAGAAGTTCGAGTGAGTTGTCTATGGGCGAGAGACCCCGGCCTCGCCCACCCGCTGACCTCCGGGGCATCCGAAGCCCCACAGAAATTCAATATTCCATGGGCTATGGCGGGCGGCCACTCCAGTTGTGTGGGAGGGAAAATTTGACTGGTAATTAGCGAGCTGCCAGTTGAAAAAATAAAAAACGGGTCGTATCCAAGGGCTCGACTGTCTCTCTGTTTTCCTGTCTGCTTTTTGTCTGTTTTTCTATCTAAGACATCTCGGACTGTCTGTCTGTCTGTCTGTCTGTCTGTCTGTCTGTCTGTCTGTCTGTCTGTCTGTCTGTCTGTCTGTCTGTCTGTCTGTCTGTCTGTCTGTCTGTCTGTCTGTCTGTCTGTCTGTCTGTCTGTCTGTCTGTCTGTCTGTCTGTCTGTCTGTCTGTCTGTCTGTCTGTCTGTCTGTCTGTCTGTCTGTCTGTCTGTCTGTCTGTCTGTCTGTCTGTCTGTCTGTCTGTCTGTCTGTCTGTCTGTCTGTCTGTCTGTCTGTCTGTCTGTCTGTCTGTCTGTCTGTCTGTCTGTCTGTCTGTCTATCTGTCTGTCTGTCTGTCTGTCTGTCTGTCTGTCTGTCTGTCTGTCTGTCTGTCTGTCTGTCTGTCTGTCTGTCTGTCTGTCTATCTGTCTGTCTGTCTGTCTGTCTGTCTGTCTGTCTGTCTGTCTGTCTGTCTGTCTGTCTATCTGTCTGTCAAGGATAGAATCCCAGCAGGTCGGGTGAATTTCTCTGACAGATAGCACTGGCGACATAATGATGAGAGATGAGAGGAGAGGTAAAGTTGCCTTTTGTTCCAAAAAAATTCCTTTGAATATATGCCCATATAGGAGGCATTTCTCCCACAATCAGTCAGGTGACTGCTGGAGCTAGAAGGGCCTTGAGTGGCATACTGATGGAGAGGCAAAACGCGAGGATTTATCAGCCGAGGGCATGACTATTGTCCACACAGTTCTACTCAAACCGGTTGAGGCTGAGACTCCTTCAGCAGCGACCAGTCCGTGCAGTCACCAGAGGTGCTTCAACGCTAACCGCCATTGCAGATTGGCAATTCCTGAAATTGTCAATCAAGATGCTGCTCAGCCAGTCGGTTGATGCAGCCTGAGTCTTATTAAAATTCAGACGATGTCCCAGTCCTGCCAAGCTGCTCGTCCAGCCGCTCCCTCCCTCCCCTAGGGGAAGAGGAGCAACAAGAAAGCGCAAAAAGGCAGAAAATCCTCCCAATTTTTCCCTTTATTCTTCAATCCTAAAAAATCCTGCTTTAGACAGAGCAATAAAGCATTTTAAGGACAATGGCTCCCAGATGATGGAAAGATGAGTAGGCCTATACCAGCATCTCAGCTGCGTTCCCCACTTTGAGCCGCGAAATCCCAGTGGTCCTAATCCATCTCTGAATCCCGATTGCCACTTGTAGGCGATAAAATAAATTCTAATCCTCAGTCGCGTCACCTGGGGGGAGTTCCTCGAATGGGAAGAGTCAAAAAGTGGAATTCGAGGATCTGGGAGTTAAGTGCAGATTTTAAAAAATCTCCATTGTTTCTGGGAGTGACATGCAGGCTTTTGCCCGTGCTTCTGCTATACAGCTGGCTCTTCCCTTTCCGTCTCCTCCCCTCTCTCTCTTCTCTCTTCTCTCCTCTCTTCTCTCATCCCTCCTCTCCTCTCTATTTTTCCTCTCTCCTCTCCTCTGCCCTCGTCTCTCCTCTCTCCCCACGGGGCAGGCAGCCGTTATCAATGCAGAAACTTGGCAACCATCCCAATTCGCCTGGAGAGCTCTAGTGGTCCAAGCCAACCGAATCCGAAAGGCCGAAAATGGCCATAAAGCTCAATTAGAGAATTTCCTACAGCGCACTCGCACACAGTCTGGGAGTGGGCCAGGCTTATAGAGGATAAAATGGGAATGAAAAAAAACAACAACAATTTTCAAGCTTCAACCGCCACTCCAAGCTCAGCTGAAGCGAGGCCCGGGTGGGCTTGAGCATCTGCTCAGCTAGCCAGTGACGCTAGCAA
The DNA here is from genome assembly GCA_002269645.1 of Macrostomum lignano. NCBI lineage: Eukaryota > Metazoa > Platyhelminthes > Macrostomidae > Macrostomum > Macrostomum lignano. Next base: position 359,408 of record NIVC01000889.1, on the reverse strand, counting down.
ACACTGTAGCAATATGAGCATAGTTTTTTCTCTCCCAGTTCAAGGGTCTTGTTGCCAAGAGCAATAAAAAACTGGACCCATCCAGCAGCGCAAGCCTTGGCTCTATAAGGGCCGGTGGAGACACGAGTTTTTGATGACCAGCGGAGCGCAAACACGCAAGAGAGACCAGCGAACAAATTTCCATAATTATATTTTATATGCCAATATTCGGGGCTGGGCCTGGTCACGTCCCCCCCCAGTTTGGACACGGAACCAACAGACAAGCAAAGAAGATAGGTGCCAACTGTTTATTTGCCTCGCAGAAAATTATTTGTTGTCACAAAGCGGACACGAGGGTGTCCGGTTTCCATGCGGCTTATCAGGCGGAACCAGCTCAATAAGTCATTTCTACTCAACTAAAAGCTCACAGATCACGCACAGGACCGAGACGTAGCTTTAATTTTTATAGAACGATTCGAAAAAAAACCAGCTTTGATCTCTTTCGTTGCTGTGGCGATGTGGAATGCCGTCAAGAGGAAGAGAAAACATCGAAAGAAGGAAGCGGTCTGCAGATTATTGGCTAGATAAGGAGGATCTTTGAGCAAATTCCTTTCAACCACGACGTCTCGTAGATCGTTTTAAAGTTAAGTAGACAAAGATCGGAGATCGCGGTCATAAACCCCCCCCCCCCACCCCGATGATGCGTGTTTGCCAACTTGACAAGCCAAGGCATGTGCAGTACTGGTCAACATTTCAAACTCTTTTCTTGATAATAAATCAAGTTGTTAAAAAAATGAGCTGCCCTGAGTGCTGTGCGTGAAAACCCACTCGGCTGGCTGAATCTCCAGTGGACTCCGACAGTCGCTCAAGCGGACTGCTCGAGCACCTCCTGACCTACCGAACGATGAAGGGGCTCTCCGCTTGAAGCTGGGAATTCCCACCTGAGAGCCAAGTAATAATCTCCGATGTTGTTCGATTGAGAGAAAAAAACGCTCCTCATATTTTTGGACGCCCTCGAAACAAGCACTCGAACTCGGGACTGACTGAGAAGTCTGGCTCTGTTGCCAGGCACCTGACGTATGAAATAAAATCCGAAACCAGAGAGAAGCAGCTCTCCGAGCAAAAAATAATATGCTTGAAACAAGAGTGCGAGAGCGGGAGGGGAATATGACAACAACGAAGCAAAGCCCGGGGTTCGAATTTCCACCGCCAGCCAGCCAGTAGTGATTGACGCCAAACCTGAGGGTCGAAGGTTGACTTTAAGTGACAGGCGGCCCCCCCCCACACCCCCTGTTTTTTCGGCGTTGGCCCCCGCGGCGGGGGCGGAGCGCGGGGCCCCGACCTCGGATTTCATTTGTCCATTTTCTTTTTTTCCCGAACAAAAAACTCAGGGCTAAGGGTGGGGTGGGGGCTGGCCGGGGTCCACTTCCCCCCTCGCCCACCCACCCCTCATTCGCCATTTCGCCCAGTAGTCGCCGCCGCATCTGTCCGGTTTCTCACGGCCGGCGACCCCGCCCGCCCCCCTCCCCAGACCCTCTCGGCCACTCGAAGACGAATTCTGTGCGAGGACGGCACAGAGATTTAAAGGCATGATTAGAACAAGGATTGCAGAGTACTGGAGCAAAGGTCTTTGTTTCCATTGCCGATAAATATAACATAAAACTCTATTTCTGTCTTGCAGAAGCGACCAAATTTGAGATTGAGCCGAGAATGACCGCAGCGAGTGGCGAGGACGGGCCCGACGGAGCCCGGGTCTGCGCCGGCAGCATCAGCGCTGAAGTTGGCGAGAATCGGCGGCGCACTGCTCTGAAGGACGTCGGCACGAATACGCACTACTCAGGTGAGCTGCTCAACTGCTCAAGCAATTATTTTTGTTTAAATGCTTTTTTGTGGAAAATCAAGTTTCAATTTAGATGTCAGTTGTCAGGAAAAAGATGTCAGAGGAATGCCAGGAAAAGCGTCATTAGATGTCAGGAAAAGCGCCATTAGATGCCAGGAAAAGCGCCATTAGATGTCAGGAAAAGCGCCATAAGATGAAAAGAAAAGCGACATTAGATTCCAGGAAACGCGTCATTAGTTGTCAGGAGAAGCGCCATTAGATTCCAGGAAAAGCGTCATTAGATGTCAGGAGAAGCGCCATTAGACGCCAGGAAAAGCGCCATTCGATGTCAGGAGAAGCGCCATTAGACGCCAGGAAAAGCGCCATTCGATGTCAGAAAAAGCGCCATCAGATGAAAGGAAAAGCGACATTCGATGTCAGAAAAAGCGCCATCAGATGAAAGGAAAAGCGACATTAGATTCCAGGAAAAGCGTCGTTAGATTCCAGGAAAATCGTCATTAGATTCCAGGAAAAGCGCCATTAGATCACAGCAAAAGTGAGACATTTGACAATCGAGCTACCCAGCTAATCGCAACCCTCACAACCCAAAACCCAACCCAGAGCCCGGCCTGTTCGTCTGCCAGTCCTGCAAGGCCACGTTTTACTCCGCCTGGCGGCTGATGCAGCACGCACAATACCAGCACGCCATGGAGATCTTCCTGGCCACCGCCGATGACGCCGACGAGCCAGAAGATGACGAGGACGAACCAGACGAGATAGACGAAGATGAAGACGAGGATCTTGAAGAAGAGGATCAGCAAGAAGAAGAAGACGATGTAGAGCAAGACGTCGAGGCGGAAGGCTCGAAGGAGGCAACGGAGGCGGACGAGGCGTCATTGCAGAGGCGGCAGCGACGCCGGGAGCGGCTCGCCGTTGGAGATCCATACGACACCAACTCATTCCTGTGGGCACAGCGGCTGCTGAGAGCTCACGGCGTTGCCGCCGCCGCTGCCGCCGCTGCCGCGGCCGAGACGGTGAAGACCGAAACCCGGTGCCGAAGTCCCAAGCTCGAACCGGCTAAACCGGTGGCTGGGCCGGCGGCAGCGGCTCCGACGAGTCGGCCGTCCAGCGCGCCGGCGCTCGAACTGGAGGAGCCGGCGTCGTCCAGTCATTCGCCGAAGAGCAACAAAGACAGGGCGACGTCGTCCTCGCCTGAAGCTTCTCCGCCGCTGCCGTCACAGAAGCAGCAGCAGCAGCCGGCGCCGCCTCCTTCATCGCTGCCTCCGCCGCCTCCATCGTTGCCACCGCCTCCGCCGCTGCCTCATCAGAAACGACAGTCGGACCGACCAGCTCCTCCGCTCCCTCGCCCGCCGCATCCGCCAGCGCCACCGCGGCCGCCTCCGTCGACGCTGCCGCCGCAGATTTCGCCAACCGTATCGGCGGCTCCGTCGGTGCCGACTTTGTCGACTTCCGTCAGCAACGGAGAGGCGACATCTTCTGCGGCAGCCGCCGCCTCGCTCGCCGCCGCCGCCGCGGCCGCTTTCGGCGTTGGCAGCCCCTTCCGGCACCCGGGCGCTGCGGCTGCGGCGGCCGCTGCCGCGATGGCCGCTGGCTCCTTCCCTCCTGGCGGCGGCGGCGGCGGTAGCGGCAGCGGCAGTGCGTTTCCCCGCTCGGCGCTGGAGTCCTACCTCTACAGACCCTTCATCACGCCGTACAATCCGACCCCATTCGATTGGCACCCGCTGTCCAAACGGCCTCGTCTCGACTCCGAGCCTGCGGGGAGTCTGCCGCACCCCCAGCAGCATCCGCACTCTCTGCTGTCGCTGCCGCAGCCTCCTGTGCAGCAGCAGCCGCCACTGCAACCGCCAGCGTCCGCCTCTCAACGTCAGCAGTTGCACCACCCGCTGTGGAACCTGCCGCACATGCTCAGCGACTTCTACGCGGCCAGCTCAAGGACTTCCACGCCGCGTCCAACTTCAGCGGCGATGGCGGCAGCTGCAGCGGCAGCAGCGGCGGCCGCCTTCGGCAAGCAGCCCCCGCCAGCGTCGGCTGCGGCGCTGTCCGCTTTTGCCAGCTTCCTGCCGAAGTCTTCGACTGCAGCCTCCCCGCTGACTGCGTCGGCCGCCTCGGCAGGCAGGGGGTACACCAGCCTGCCGCGGCCGCAGCTCTCCGACGCTCTGCACTCGCCGCAGCGGCCGCATCATCGCCATTCGCAGCTGCCGCCGCAGCCACCGCCGCCGCCGCCGCCGCCGCTGCCCCGAGAAGCAAAAGTCGGCGGCGCCGCCAACAGCAGCGGCAATTTGTCGTCGGCTTCCGCTGGAGGCGGCGCCCGCTGTAACGGCGTCAGCAACTCGGCGCTGATGCGTTCGCCAACTTCACCGATGCACCGACAGTCACAGGTGCATCATCGGCGCCACCGGTCCAGGACGCCGCCGCCGCCGCCGCCGCCGCCGCAGCCGGTTTCTCCAGCAGGAAGCGACCTCAGCGAGGACGGCACTCCATCGTCAGCCGCTGCAGCAGCGGCTGCTGCCGCCATGGCCGCGGCCGCCCGAGACCGACGCAGCGACACCTGCGAATACTGCGGCAAGATATTCAAGAACTGCTCCAACCTGACTGTCCACCGACGCAGCCACACGGGAGAAAAGCCGTACAAATGCCGGCTGTGCAACTACGCCTGCGCCCAGAGCAGCAAGCTGACGAGGCACATGAAAACCCACGGCCGCGATGGCAAGGCCTCCTACGTGTGCAAGTACTGCAACACGCCCTACACGGTGCCCAGCACCCTGGAGAAGCACATGCGCAAATGCATGAAGGACCGGCATCTGCAGTCACATCTGCAGTCCGCAGCCGTAGCTGCCGCCGCAGCCGCCGCCGCAGCCATGCGACCCGGGCTGCCGCTGAACTCGCCGCACCACCGCCACCACCACCACCACCACCACCATCTGGTGCACCGCGGATTCGGCCTGCAGAACAACAACTACCCGAAGCTGTCGGCACCTCCAGCCGCCGCGGTCGGCGCCGCCTCCGAGGGCGACGGCTCGCGATCTCCCACCGACGAGCCGGCAGTGGACAGCCCGAAACCGGAGGAGATTGACACCTGACTGCGCGGGGTTCGGCCTCCTAAAGCCAATTCACAACTGACAACAGTCGAAGTATTACTCACTGAACTGAATTGTCCCGCCTTTCTGCTCTCCCCCCCCCCCAATTCCCGAAATTTCGAATCTTCTTTTTATTAAATTTCAATTTGTAAAGTTTCTTCTTTGCGTTCCCATACTCGGATGCTTCGGCTTGCACTGGGCAGGGGTTCAATGCGCTGCATATTTGACTAAAATGCTCCACTGTCGCTAGTCTGTTTCTATATATTTCTGTTTATTCTATCGATTTATTTGTCTGTTTTATTATCTCAACAAATTGATAAAACTGCTTTGTGATAAACTGACTATCGAACGGGGGGGAGCACCGGAATTCGCTTTTCATTCTGTTTCTACCGCGACCTGTTTGTGTTGTCCTGCTGCCGCGTTCCCTGTTGCTTGATGAAATTTCTGCGACATGCATTGTGCACACAGGTACACTCAGCCTCCGGCCCCCACCTGGTCCAGGAGAGATTCTCATTTTCTCAGTTTGATGGGGCCAAGCCAAGGGCGTTTGTTAGTTATCTATCCCAATTCTGCGATGCTGTTCTGATCTGCTGCAACAAAATATAAATAAAAGCTTTTTCTTGTTGGAAATTGGTAGCTAATTCCTACTTGAAATTATCGTTAACTATTAAATAGAACTGTTTTTCTGACATTGATTCTTGCTTGGAATGTAAAGAGATAGATAGATAGATAGATAGATAGATAGATAGATACATAGATAGATAGATAGATAGATACATAGATAGATAGATAGATAGATAGATACATAGATAGATAGATAGATAGATACATAGATAGATAGATAGATAGATAGATAGATAGATAGATAGATACATAGATAGATAGATAGATAGATAGATAGATAGATAGATAGATAGATAGATAGATAGATAGATACATAGATAGATAGATAGATAGATAGATAGATAGATAGTCAGAGGGGGCAACTTTAAGAATCGCTGGTTATTCGCACGCCCACCTGACCGGGACCCCAGCCTCTTCAGAGCTGCATCGCCCTCCTGCCCAGCCCCAGCAGCTCCTTCATCTCGTCGCGCTGATGCTGGAAAAGTCAATCAAGCAGGACTGCACTGGGAGCAGTGGCTGGTGGCAGCCCCCCGTCACACTCCAGCTAATGGCCGACCCAAATAATGAGTTACCACGCATCGAGAGGCTGTTGAGCCTCGCCTCAACCTCCCCGCCCCGCAGGGAAGCCACGGACACCCACTGACCGTGACCGGCCCCGCTGCAGTGTCACAAACTCAACCCACACAACTGCTGCTCTGTCGCCTCTCTCACTTCCCCAGTGCAGCCACTTGCGAACAGGAAGGTCGCTTGCCTTCCAGATAGGCAGCAATACTCTTGAAACCCCCCCCCCCTCCCCAGCTTTCCCATCCTATTTTGCTCTCTTCCCGAATCCCTCTCTGCTTTTATCATTTTCGTTGCGGCGGCTTCTTTTGTGCCGAAAAATTCCCCCTATTGAGTCGGTTCCGCTCTGGCTCCTGTTTCTCAATGCATTTATCAGCATGTTGGTGCACAATTGGCACACTTGAGTACCTGCTATGGTAGCTGGTCTGAGAGAAAGTGTAAAAGCCGACATGCTCTTGTACTCGTAAGGAGGCCTGACAGGGTAAATGGCACAGCCAAACAGAGGAAATGGCACAGCCTAACAGAGGGAAATGGCACAGCCTGACAGAGGAAATGGCACAGCCTGACAGAGGGAAATGGCACAGCCTGACAGAGGAAATGGCACAGCCTGACAGAGGAAATGGCACAGCCTGACAGAGGGAAATGGCACAGCCTAACAGAGGGAAATGGCACAGCCTGACAGAGGGAATGGCACAGCCTGACAGAGGGAAATGGCACAGCCTGACAGAGGAAATGGCACAGCCTGACAGAGGGAAATGGCACAGCCTGACAGAGGGAAATGGCACAGCCTGACAGAGGGAAATGGCACAGCCTGACAGAGGGAATGGCACAGCCTGGCAGAGGGAATGGCACAGCCTGACAGAGGGAAATGGCACAGCCTGACAGAGGGAAATGACAATATTTGACAGAGGCCCGATCTACAATAGACAGCAGTAATAAAGAACTCTGACAGGGAGACTCCAACAGTCGACTTAGTGGCTCAGAACTGGAATGATTGAATCAGGCAGGTAATACGGAACCTCCAAGTCACAAACCCAGAGCAAAACAGGTACTGCAGGTGACTTCTATCCCAGATGCCGTACCGACAGCTGCTTACAGCTCGAGAGCGAAGGTGAAGGATACGGGGTTGAATGGATTGAGTGGCTTGACAACCTTGATGTTGAGTAGACCAGATAGGGAAGGTTAGACAATGGGCCAGAGTTTCACTTCTCCCAAAAACTGATTGACAGGTAAACCGCATGCCGAAGTCGGACCTGCGCGTGTTGTTGAAAAATTTCTCGCGATTTTTCTGGCACCTGCTTCCTCGTCTGCGCTGTTGCGCTGTCATTCAAGACTTGTCCATCTTGGGCGCGGGCTACGCATAGTTGCATAGGGAATTTCAAGTATTCCCATGGGATCGGGACCCGATATCAGTGGCTAGATCGCGGCTGGTTGAATGACACCGGAGAGAGCTAGAAGAGAGGTCAATGCTTTTGCTGTGTTCGGCAAAAATTCTTGCTAATTGGCAAATGCGAATCCTGCCGCTTTAGGCTGTTTTAATCTTGATAGCGGGCGGCGCTCACTTGCTCTGCTTCAGCGATTGACGCCACATCTGTAGGAGACAGGTGCGAGTAGAGAGCAGAGATCTCTTGTCACTTCTCTCGTTCTATCTCTCACTTCTCTTGTTCTATCTCTCACTTCTCTTGTTCTCTCTCTCACTTCTCTTGTTCTCTCTCTCACTTCTCTTGTTCTATCTCTCACTTCTCTTGTTCTATCTCTCACTTCTCTTGTTCTATCTCTCACTTCTCTTGTTCTATCTCTCACTTCTCTTGTTCTATCTCTCACTTTCCTCGTTGCATCTCTCACTTCTCTTGTTCTATCTCTCACTTCTCTTGTTCTATCTCTCACTTCTCTTGTTCTATCTCTCACTTCTCTTGTTCTATCTCTCACTTCTCTTGTTCTATCTCTCACTTCTCTTGTTCTCTCTCTCACTTCTCTTGTTCTATCTCTCACTTCTCTTGTTCTATCTCTCACTTCTCTTGTTCTCTCTCTCACTTATCTTGTTCTCTCTCTCTCTCACTTCTCTTGTTCTATCTCTCACTTCTCTTGTTCTATCTCTCACTTCTCTTGTTCTATCTCTCACTTCTCTTGTTCTATCTCTCACTTCTCTTGTTCTATCTCTCACTTCTCTTGTTCTATCTCTCACTTCTCTTGTTCTATCTCTCACTTCTCTTGTTCTATCTCTCACTTTTCTCGTTGCATCTCTCACTTCTCTTGTTCTATCTCTCACTTTTCTCGTTGCATCTCTCACTTCTCTTGTTCTATCTCTCACTTCTCTTGTTCTATCTCTCACTTCTCTTGTTCTATCTCTCACTTCTCTTGTTCTCTCTCTCACTTCTCTTGTTCTATCTCTCACTTCTCTTGTTCTCTCTCTCACTTATCTTGTTCTCTCTCTCTCACTTCTCTTGTTCTATCTCTCACTTCTCTTGTTCTCTCTCTCACTTATCTTGTTCTCTCTCTCTCACTTCTCTTGTTCTATCTCTCACTTCTCTTGTTCTATCTCTCACTTCTCTTGTTCTATCTCTCACTTCTCTTGTTCTATCTCTCACTTCTCTTGTTCTATCTCTCACTTCTCTTGTTCTATCTCTCACTTCTCTTGTTCTATCTCTCACTTCTCTTGTTCTATCTCTCACTTCTCTTGTTCTATCTCTCACTTCTCTTGTTCTATCTCTACTTGTTGGATCTCTCTACTTGTCTTGCTCTATTATGATCATGAACAATGACTATGATCATGAGCAATGACTATGATCATTAATGATCATGAGCTCTACTCGGATTCCATTGCTCGCTTTCTTCCACAGTTATTGGATAATCTATATATCTAAATCTGAGCTGTCTCTGTCTTATCTCTCTATTCCCTAGTTCCCTAAATAGAGCTGGGTGAAACCTCAGAGTCGAACGGCAGCTCCAGAGCCCTGTCACCAGACAGGTCACTTTGTCAAGCTTCATTCGTGACATTGTCAAGTTGACATGAGAGCGGGGGTAGTCGGATCCCAGCATTGTAAGCTGCTACTTTTCAAATTCCACAGACTGTAATAGCTGTAGGTGGGGGGGGGGCCGCTGCTGCCGCCGCCACTTTGACCTCTCGAATTCCGCAATTCCGGAATCTTGGCCTCTGTTTAGCAGGAACTTGGTAAGTTCCAGTATCAGCACAAGTATGTAATACTGACTGGGTGGTCACAAACAGCCTCATTAATTGAGGCTGGCGCAATCAATCCTAAGAAATTTATTTGTTCTGCTAAGAATGCGATTGTGCGCCCGTATTTTCATCAAATATTTGTTGGGCGC
>NIVC01000889.1:340000-345000 GCA_002269645.1 Macrostomum lignano | reverse complement strand
GGAGCTGATGAAGGAGCCTGAGGTTCTGGGAGGGAGCTGATGAAGGAGCCTGAGGTTCTGGGAGGGAGCTGATGAAAGAGCCTGAGGTTCTGGGAGGGGGCTGATGAAGGAGCCTGAGGTTCGGGAAGGGGGCTGATGAAGGAGCCTGAGGTTCTGGGAGGGAGCTGATGAAGGAGCCTGAGGTTCGGGAAGGGGGCTGATGAAGGAGCCTGAGGTTCTGGAAGGGAGCTGATGAAGGGTTCTGAGGTTTGGGAAGGGAGCTGATGAAGGAGCCTGAGGTTCGGGAAGGGAGCTAATGAAGGGTTCTGAGGTTCGGGAAGGGGTTGATGAAGGGTTCTGAGGTTCTGGGAGGGAGCTGATGAAGGGTTCTGAGGTTCTGGGAGGGAGCTGATGAAGGGTTCTGAGGTTCTGGGAGGGAGCTGATGAAGGAGCCTGAGGTTCGGGAAGGGAGCTGATGAAGGAGCCTGAGGTTCGGGAAGGGGGCTGATGAAGGGTTCTGAGGTTCGGGAAGGGGGTTGATGAAGGGTTCTGAGGTTCGGGAAGGGGGTTGATGAAGGGTTCTGAGGTTCGGGAAGGGGGTTGATGAAGGGTTCTGAGGTTCGGGAAGGGGGTTGATGAAGGGTTCTGAGGTTCGGGAAGGGGGCTGATGAAGGGTTCTGAGGTTCGGTAAGGGGGTTGATGAAGGGTTCTGAGGTTCCAGAAGGGGGCTGATGAAGGGTTCTGTGGTTCGGGAAGGGAGCTGATGAAGGAGCCTGAGGTTCGGGAAGGGAGCTAATGAAGGGTTCTGAGGTTTGGGAAGGGGGCTGGTGAAGGAGCTCGAGGTTCGGGAAGGGGTTGATGAAGGAGCCTGAAGTAAAAATAGGCTCTACTTTTACTCTGATATTTTCAGGGATCTGAATCTAGGTTAGCGAGTACGTAATGTACTAATCAATCGAAATGATGAGGCGAATCAAAACAGGTATCCGAGATTCAGGCTCCTAAAATAAAATACTTGCCATAAATCAGATAGACTAGGCCTAGATAAACTAATAAAACGAGTTTACCAGCCAACTAACTGTAAACTCATTAAAACCAATAAACTGGTTTAGCAGAAAGTAGCAGAAAGAAGACAGCAAATCGACTCACAGGTCTTCGAGATGGCCACACTGAGTCGCTGTTGCAGCAGTTGCTGAGGCGTCAGCATTCGATTTGAGGTGGAAGTTTTACCGGCGAGCGTCGGGGCAGCGAGGGGCTGAAATTATCAGATATAAACTAGTTTACTAAAGCATTTACTCTGATGCTTAAACACACAAATTCTAATGCATAAACACATTTACTCTGATGCTTAAACACACAAACTCAAATGCATAAACACATTTACTCTGATGCTTAAACACACAAATTCTAATGCATAAACACATTTACTCCGATGCTTAAACACCAAATTCTAATGCATAAACACATTTACTCTGATGCTTAAACACACAAATTCTGATGCATAAACACATTTACTCTGATGCTTAAACACACAAATTCTGATGCATAAACACATTTACTCCGATGCTTAAACACACAAATTGTAATGCATAAACACATTTACTCTGATGCTTAAACACACAAATTGTAATGCATAAACACATTTACTCCGATGCTTAAACACACAAATTCTAATGCATAAACACATTTACTCTGATGCTTAAACACACAAATTCTGATGCATAAACACATTTACTCTGATGCTTAAACACACAAATTCTGATGCATAAACACATTTACTCCGATGCTTAAACACACAAATTCTAATGCATAAACACATTTACTCTGATGCTTAAACACACAAATTCTAATGCATAAACACATTTACTCTGATGCTTAAACACACAAACTCAAATGCATAAACACATTTACTCTGATGCTTAAACACACAAATTCTAATGCATAAACACATTTACTTTGATGCTTAAACACACAAACTCAAATGCATAAACACATTTACTCTGATGCTTAAACACACAAACTCAAATGCATAAACACATTTACTCTGATGCTTAAACACAAATTCTAATGCATAAACACATTTACTTTGATGCTTAAACAGACAAATTGTAATGCATAAACACATTTACTCTGATGCTTAAACACACAAACTCAAATGCATAAACACATTTACTCTGATGCTTAAACACACAAATTCTAATGCATAAACACATTTACTTTGATGCTTAAACACACAAACTCAAATGCATAAACACATTTACTCTGATGCTTAAACACACAAACTCAAATGCATAAACACATTTACTCTGATGCTTAAACACAAATTCTTTTGTGTTTGTGTGTTAGTTTTCAACTAGCCTTCAGTTTCACTAACCCCCACCTATACCCACAGACTGCACAACACTGCATAAAAGCAACAATTATCTGGAAAAATCAATCACCATCCCACTTAAGTTCGCACTAAATTCCATTAGCCATTGAAATTGGTTCAAGTGACCCCTACACATCTCCCTCTCTCTCTAAGCACCACCCACGTGCTGACACAAAAAAGCACAATATGAACAAGTTGTTTACCTTGGTTCCGCCACTAGCAGCACTTCTGTCAAGCGGATTCGATCTGAAAAGCAATAAATTAGAAAATTGAGGTCAATTTGTAAGCAGTGTAAATATGCATTCACGACCACCTATATGGAGTGGGGTCAGTAGCTATTAAATAAATAATTTCATTTAGTTGGGTCTTTTAACCACTATGAGCAAAATATATTTTAAGGGCATTATCACACAATAAAATATCCCTGTAGAATAGTCATCCCAAAGAGAGAATATTCCAGTAGGATAATTCTACCCATAAGAAAATACCCCAATAGGATAATTCTCCCCATAAGAAAATATCTAATAGGATAATTATCCACAAGAAAATATCCCAATAGGATAATTCTCCCCATGAGAAAATATCCGAATAGGATAATTCTCCCCATGAGAAAATATCCCAATAGGATAATTCTCCCATGAGAAAATACCCAATAGGAGAATTCTCGCTATGAGAAAATATCCCAATAGGATGATTGTCTCCGTGAGAAAATATCCCCATAGGATAATTCTCCCTATGAGAAAATATCCCAATAGGATGATTATCTCCGTGAGAAAATATCCCAATAGGATTCTCCCCACAAGAAAATATCCCAATAGGATAATTCTCCCATGAGAAAATACCCAATAGGAGAATTCTCGCTATGAGAAAATATCCCAATAGGATGATTGTCTCCGTGAGAAAATATCCCCATAGGATAATTCTCCCTATGAGAAAATATCCCAATAGGATGATTATCTCCGTGAGAAAATATCCCAATAGGATTCTCCCCACAAGAAAATATCCCAATAGGATAATTCTCCCTATGAGAAAAAATCCCAATAGGATAATTCCCCCCAATGAGAAAATAGCCTCAAACATACAGAGCATAATTCGAAAATTTAAACTAAGACAGTAGCAGCCAGCAGTTAGAAATTGAAATGTCCAAATACGAGAAACAGTACTGTATCAGATTTCAAAACTGAGAGAGAGGACAGCCTAAATTAAGGGCGAGCCCGATAGAAGGCAGGCCTGAGACTAAGAGAAACTACAAAGAGACGGAATAAAATGTTCGCGTCAATCAGGAGAAAAGCGGGTTTCATTTTCACGAGAGCGTGTGAAAGTCGCTCCGCTACCCGCTCCCAGAGGGTCAGTTTTTTCCCGGAAAAAATTAAGCTAATACAGCTGATTGCCAAGCTGATATTCTGGGGGAGGCTGACGGGGGGTGCGGACTACAAGCCCTGGGCATCTGACACATCCGTTGAAAGCAGCTCAAAGTGTCGGAAGAATCTGACTAGGAGAAGTATCTGACAGAAAATTGAAAGAATACGATACAATATTCGAATTTTTACAAAATATTTCAAGAGTCTGACACAATATCCGAAAAGTCTGACACAATATCCAAAGAGTCTGACACAATATCCAAAGAGTCTGACACAATATCCAAAGAGTCTGACACAATATCCGAAAAGTCTGACACAATATCCAAAGATTCTGACACAATATCCGAAAAGTCTGACACAATATCCCAAGAGTCTGACACAATATCCGAAAAGTCTGACACAATATCCAAAGAGTCTGACACAATATCCGAAAATCTGACACAATATCCGAAAGATCTGACACAATATCCAAAGAGTCTGACACAATATCCAGAGTCTGACAAAGCACGGAAAAACTCAGACACAACATTCTAACCACTTGACCCAGTGTCTAAACAACCTGACACAGCATCGGAAGAAGCAGTGCGCTGACACAAATCGTCGCTAACTGCATAATAGAAAAGAATAGCTGCCAGAAAATCAACACAACCACATGCGGTAGTAGAGAATTCGTTCGGGCAAGCAAGCGGGCGAACAGTCAAACAACTGAGCGATGAAAGGTGGCACTCCCCCCCACACTGTCAGTCCCGGCAGCAAACAAGGCCAGCAGGACAGGATACGAGCAGGGCAGAGCAGAGGCCGCCGCCAGCAGGCAGGCAGGCGGGCAGGAACAAACTGTCGGCGCAAGCGCTGACTGCGGCGGCGGCGCCAAGGAAGGAAGCAGTCAGCGGAGAGGCGACTTGAGATCTAGCTGGCGCGAGCGAGCGAAGAGAGGCATGGGCAATGGAGGGAGAACAAAAGGAGCAGAGAAAGGGGAGCTGAGCAGGGAAGGGAGCCGGGGAAGGGGGGGCTTTGTTAAAGCTTTGTCCATCCTTCCAGACCACTCAGCAGCAGCGGGAGCCATGCGTGACCAGCGCCCGGCCTGCTCTGTGCAAGCAGAGACCGACAGAAAAGCAGAAAAGCAGCTAAAAAGCAGAACCAGCAGCAGGAATACGCATAGAAGAAGAAAGTTACTCGCTTGCGGGCAGCAGGTAGGGGATCAGAAAGGCTAAGAAGGCTTAGGGAAGAATAGGGAAGGCCGGACAACTGTTAACTGGGCAAACAACCCGGCAGAGAATAAGAAGAATAAAAAA
>NIVC01000889.1:320000-335000 GCA_002269645.1 Macrostomum lignano | reverse complement strand
AAGGAGAGCGGATTTGAAAGAGCGGATAAGGGGAGCGGATGCGAGAGAGCGGATAAGGGGAGCGGATAAGGGGAGCGGATAAGGGGAGCGGATTCGAGAGAGCGGATAAGGGGAGCGGATTTAAAAGAGCGGATAAGGGAGTGGATTCGAGAGAGCAGATTTGAGAGAGCGGATAAGGAGAGCGGATTTGAGAGAGCGGATAAGGAGAGCGGGTTTGAGAGAGCAGATAAGGGGAGCGGATTCGAGAGAGCAGATTTGAGAGAGCGGATAAGGGGAGCGGATTCGAGAGAGCGGATTTGAAAGAGCGGATAAGGGGAGCGGATTCGAGAGAGCGGGATTGAGAGAGCGGATAAGGGGAGCGGATTCGAGAGAGCGGATAAGGGAGCGGATGGTGGAGCGGATCGGTAGAAAAGCACTTACAACATTCGCCGCTGGGCCGTGTGTACATCGTCAATCTCGAATCTGCATGATAAAAAAATAAACAATCAGCCCGCGTTATGGTACACACAATGATTATGAAAATGCTACTAAATTCATCTAAAAGTTAACTTGATCCCATAGCATTAGTGAAAAACACAACAAAAAAACGAAAAATATAAAAGGACCAACTAGCCACCAGCCATTCTATATCACTCCCCGGCCGTGTCCGAAATTCAGGCTTAATCGAGAGGGGAATGGAGACACACAAAAAGAGAATCGCTAGCTCTGCCCGCTTCCAGAAGCAGGTTCAACACAGACGCTCTACAAACCCCCCCTCTCTCATTTATTCGGACTGTCTCCGGATTCTCGGTCTGTTTTATTCGGGATCGCGAAGGTCCAGTTTTCGGCCATTTTCGAGAATAATATAATAATAACAATACATACGTATGAATATATGCCAGACATTACTTTCAGGCCTAAGGCTTGCTGTCCGACAAATAAGCTATATGTATATAATAATGCCTATAGTGCTTCTAAGCTATCGTTTAGACTCTTACAAATATATTATAAACAAGTGCAACTGAGCATGGCGCGTGCACCACTGACTCGACTATGGCGGCACTGACTCGACTATGGCGGCACTGACTCAACTATGGCGGCACTGACTCGACTATGGCGGCACTGATTCAACTATGGCCTCACTGACTCGACTATGGCGGCACTGACTCAACTATGGCGGCACTGATTCAACTATGGCGGCACTGATTCAACTATGGCGGCACTGATTCAACTATGGCGGCACTGACTCAACTATGGCGGCACTGACTCAACTATGGCCTCACTGACTCAACTATGGCCTCACTGACTCAACTATGGCCTCACTGACTCAACTATGGCGGCACTGACTCAACTATGGCGGCACTGACTCAACTATGGCCTCACTGACTCGACTATGGCGGCACTGACTCAACTATGGCGGCACTGATTCAACTATGGCGGCACTGATTCAACTATGGCGGCACTGATTCAACTATGGCGGCACTGATTCAACTATGGCGGCACTGATTCAACTATGGCGGCACTGATTCAACTATGGCGGCACTGACTCAACTATGGCCTCACTGACTCAACTATGGCCTCACTGACTCAACTATGGCCTCACTGACTCAACTATGGCGGCACTGACTCGACTATGGCGGCACTGACTCAACTATGGCGGCACTGACTCAACTATGGCGGCACTGACTCAAATATGGCGGCACTGATTCAACTATGGCGGCACTGACTCAACTATGGCGGCACTGATTCAACTATGGCGGCACTGACTCAACTATGGCGGCACTGACTCAACTATGGCGGCACTGACTCGACTATGGCGGCACTGATTCAACTATGGCGGCACTGACTCAACTATGGCGGCACTGACTCAACTATGGCCTCACTGACTCGACTATGGCGGCACTGACTCAACTATGGCGGCACTGATTCAACTATGGCGGCACTGATTCAACTATGGCGGCACTGATTCAACTATGGCGGCACTGATTCAACTATGGCGGCACTGACTCAACTATGGCGGCACTGACTCAACTATGGCCTCACTGACTCAACTATGGCCTCACTGACTCAACTATGGCCTCACTGACTCAACTATGGCGGCACTGACTCAACTATGGCGGCACTGACTCAACTATGGCGGCACTGACTCAAATATGGCGGCACTGACTCAACTATGGCCTCACTGACTCAACTATGGCGGCACTGACTCAACTATGGCGGCACTGACTCAACTATGGCGGCACTGACTCAACTATGGCGGCACTGACTCAACTATGGCCTCACTGACTCAACTATGGCCTCACTGACTCAACTATGGCGGCACTGACTCAACTATGGCGGCACTGACTCAACTATGGCGGCACTGACTCAAATATGGCGGCACTGATTCAACTATGGCGGCACTGACTCAACTATGGCGGTACTGATTCAACTATGGCGGCACTGACTCAACTATGGCGGCACTGATTCAACTATGGCGGCACTGACGCAATTATGGGGCCGTAAAAAACTTTCTAGCAAAAGTAATGAGCCCCTAAAAAGGTCCTCAAAAACACCCGTTCAACGGAATAATTATGACTGAAAAATCGAGCATGAAGCTTTTAATGAATAAAAACTCAAAGCTGAAATCAAGCTTTATTCGAATCCGGAGATGTTAAAAGCAGAAACAGCAAAAACGTCACGAGTATCGGGGGAGGCAAAACACGCAGATTCATTAGCAGTGGCCAAAAAGGTGAAAAAAACTGGACTATAAAAATGGTCTTTGGAGAAAATTTCAAAATGAAACGAAAATTGAAAGCCAGAGAGAAGGCAGAGAAGATGAAAGCGGAAAATGCAAAAAAGCTGCACTACTTTGTGAATGTGACGCTGAGCTGAAGGCGAAAAAAAACTAAGAAGCCAAAAAAGGAAGACTGGCTTCTTCTTCTAGGAGACTCAGGGATCGTTTATGAATGACGGCAGCTGCAGGCTGTCAGGCAGGCCAGAAGAGGCCAGCAGGAAACGGACAGGAAAATGGGATTTTAAATAATTTGGGAGAGTTAGGGTGAAGTGGCGCTATGCCAAAGCGTATATACACACAATAAATTTACTCTGAATGTGTCCACAAGAGGCGCCAAAAAGTACACTTAAAATCTAGGGGCGCCAACCATATTCGACAATCTAATAGCACAAAAAATCGATAATGCATTGGCGCCAAAAAATCGATAATTCCGTGGAGCGCCAAAAAAACCGATAATCCACTGGCACCAAAAATCGATAATCCAATGGCGCTAAAAATTGGTAATTCCCTGGCGCCAAAAAACTGATAATACAGTGGAACCAAAAAATCAATAATCCCGTGGCGCCAAAAAATTGATAATCCAGTGGCCCTAAAATAGATTATTCCGTGGCGCCAAAAAATCGATAATCCAGTGGCACCAAAAAATCGATAATCCAACAGCACCAAAAATCGATAATCCCGTGCAGCGCCAAAAAATCAATAATCCAACAGCACCAAAAATCGACAATTTAGTGGCACCAAAAAATCGATAATCCCGTGCAGCGCCAAAAATCGATAATCCAATAGCACCAAAAATCGATAATCCAATAGCACCAAAAATCGATAATCCCGTGCAGCGCCAAAAAATCTATAATCCAATAGCACCAAAAATCGATAATCCCGTGCAGCGCCAAAAATCGATAATCCAATAGCACCAAAAATCGATAATCCCATGGAGCGCCAAAAAAATCGATAATCCAATAGCACCAAAAATCGATAATTTAGTGGCACCAAAAAACCGATAATCCCGTGGCGCCAAAAAATCGATAATTCCGTGGCACAGAAAAACAGATAATCCAAACGCAACAAATTTCGCTTTCACTCACCTCAAAGGTCTCAGCTGACTTCGCTGCTTCAGCCGCTGCTCTTTGAACATTCGCCTCTCTCGACGCGACTTTTTTCCCTGAAACAATTGGGGGGAATTAGCTTCGAATTGCGGCAATCTCGAAGGAATCGCAATAGCAGAAATCCCAATTGCGCAACAGAATATTCTTCGAAAATTAAGCCTCGCCATAGTTTGCCATATCATCCTCATCGACTATGCGTAAATTATAGGGTGAGAATTCGCGCCCGGGCTGAAACTCAACTCTCAAGGGGATTTTAGAATAATATACATAAATGCTTGGTTTTGAATACAAGATTAATTGTGCATAAAATAAAACTTTGCTATCCAGATCATACAGCTGGTGTAGCATGCAGATGTCAAGATTTCTTCACACAATCACAAGTCTGTTTAAGAATTTCTTTAAAGACGCGAACAAAAAAATCAAATTTAATAGGCTCTGCGAAAACCTACCGAACTAAAGTAATAAAGCTTTGGTAAGTAACTTACTTGTGATTACAGACTCGATCATTACAGACTGACTGATTACAGACTCGATCATTACAGACTGATTGATTACAGACTCGATAATTACAGACTGATTGATTACAGACTCGATCATTACAGACTGATTGATTACAGAATCGCTCATTACAGACTGATTGATTACAGAATCGCTCAATACAGACTGATTGATTACAGAATCGGTCATTACAGACTGACTGATTACAGAATCGCTCAATACAGACTGATTGATTACAGAATCGGTCATTACAGACTGACTGATTACAGAATCGCTCAATACAGACTGATTGATTACAGAATCGGTCATTACAGACTGACTGATTACAGAATCGCTCACTACAGACTGACTGATTACAGAATCGCTCATTACAGACTGACTGATTACAGACTCGATCATTACAGACTGATTGATTACAGACTCGATAATTACAGACTGATTGATTACAGACTCGATCATTACAGACTGATTGATTACAGAATCGCTCATTACAGACTGATTGATTACAGAATCGCTCAATACAGACTGATTGATTACAGAATCGGTCATTACAGACTGACTGATTACAGAATCGCTCATTACAGACTGACTGATTACAGAATCGCTCATTACAGACTGACTGATTACAGAATCGCTCATTACAGACTGATTGATTACAGAATCGCTCATTACAGACTGACTGATTACAGAATCGCTCATTACAGACTGACTGATTACAGAATCGCTCAATACAGACTAACTGATTACAGAATCGCTCATTACAGACTGACTGATTACAGAATCGCTCATTACAGGCTGACTGATTACATAATCGCTCATTACAGACTGACTGATTACAGAATCGCTCATTACAGACTGACTGATTACAGACTCAATCATTACAGACTGATTGATTACAGAATCGCTCATTACAGACTGATTGATTACAGAATCGCTCATTACAGACTGATTGATTACAGACTTGATCGTTACAGACTGATTGATTACAGACTGACTGATTACAGACTGACTGATTACAGAATCGCTCATTACAGACTGACTGATTACAGAATCGCTCATTACAGACTGACTGATTACAGAATCGCTCATTACAGACTGACTGATTACAGAATCGCTCATTACAGACTGACTGATTACAGAATCGATCATTACAGACTGACTGATTACAGACTCGATCATTACAGACTGACTGATTACAGAATCGCTCATTACAGACTGACTGATTACAGAATCGCTCACTACAGACTGACTGATTACAGAATCGCTCATTACAGACTGACTGATTACAGAATCGCTCATTACAGACTGACTGATTACAGAATCGGTCATTACAGACTGACTGATTACAGAATCGCTCATTACAGACTGACTGATTACAGAATCGCTCATTACAGACTGACTGATTACAGAATCGGTCATTACAGACTGACTGATTACAGAATCGCTCATTACAGACTGATTGATTACAGAATCGCTCATTACAGACTGACTGATTACAGAATCGCTCATTACAGACTGACTGATTACAGAATCGCTCATTACAGACTGACTGATTACAGAATCGCTCATTACAGACTGACTGATTACAGAATCGCTCATTACAGACCGACTGATTACAGAATCGCTCATTACAGACTGACTGATTACAGAATCGCTCATTACAGACTGACTGATTACAGAATCGCTCATTACAGACTGATTGATTACAGAATCGCTCATTACAGACTGATTGATTACAGACTGACTGATTACAGACTGACTGATTACAGAATCGCTCATTACAGACTGACTGATTACAGAATCGCTCATTACAGACTGACTGATTACAGAATCGCTCATTACAGACTGACTGATTACAGAATCGCTCATTACAGACTGACTGATTACAGAATCGATCATTACAGACTGACTGATTACAGACTCGATCATTACAGACTGACTGATTACAGACTCGATCATTACAGAGGCCGTGCGGTCACTCACCGACATCTGAGCGCGTTCCTCCTCCTCGGCCTTAGCCAGTCGCTCGGTCTCCTCCAGCTCCTTGTCGAGCCTGAGCAGCTTGAGAAAATCACTTTTCTCCATGCCGTACTTGTGGGACACGGTCAGCACGGTGCGCACCTGATCCGGTGTCAGTTTCTCGGGCTCAATGTCCACGTCTGAAATGGCGGGTTAAGAGACCCCCAACATTGCTACAAGTCATTGTTACAAAATGCGCTAAAGATCTTTGAGACCAAATATTGAAGTTTTCTTTACAATCTTTTCAAGCCGAACACAGATGTCAAAAAAGAGAAAACAAAGACCAGTTACACTCAACCAACTCTTTTTTAACTTTGCCCAGCCTTCTTTTCAAAGCAATTTATACAAGAAAATCTATCAGATTTGAAAATCTGAAAACATCAACTTTCTTCTAGCGCAATCAACATGGAAAAATCTTTTCAACCAGCCGGACAAAGAACAGATGAGGGTCATTGAGAAATTACTCGTACTTGCGACTCGTTGTAGACATGCGCGCGGTTAGAAAAAAACTGAGTAGCAGGGACTGAACAAAAAACGCAATCAGAGCCTTAGAAACGGAATGTCGTTTGAGCTTTGAAGTCTCTCCATCAGATTCTATGCTTTATGGCAAAAACAATAAAAGCCAGGGTGAATTAAATACAAATCTTGGAGCCACAGCTCAAAAGCATTTTGTTTTGGAACTAGTGGCGCAAATAAAACGCATTAAAACCCAGGGGCGCCAAGAACAGCCCCTTAGAATCTAGGGGATCCAAAAACAGCCCCTTAGAATCTAAGGGCGCCAAGAACAGTCCCCTAGAATCTAAGGGCGCCAAGAACAGCCCCTTAGAATCTAGGGGCGCCAAGAACAGCCCCTTAGAATCTAGGGGATCCAAAAACAGCCCCTTAGAATCTAAGGGCGCCAAGAACAGTCCCCTAGAATCTAGGGGCGCCAAGAACAGCCCCTTAGAATCTAGGGGTGCCAAAGACAGCCCTTCAAAATCTAGGGGCGCTAAAGACAGCCTCTAAGATTCCAAGGACGCCCAAAACAGCCCCTTAAAATCCGAGGGTGCCAAAAACAGCCTCTAAGATTCCAAGGACGCCAAAAACATTTCCTTAGTATCTAGGAGCGCAAAAAAGAAGCCACTAGAATCAGGGGGAAGAAGCCTTTAACAAAACATCATATTTTAGGGCTCTAATAGTACACTATTGATTACTAAGCAGGTTCTAGAGCAACAGAACTTTAAACTGCATTTATTAACTATTTTATACGTTTCGTGACTCGAAATTTGATTAAATCCAGGTTCTAAATCTAGTAAAGCTCCTTGAATTGAGAAAAAACAACTGAAATTTTCCACCAAACATCAAGTCAAAGATTCTGACACTCGAAAGTGGAGGAAGGGAGGTCTCAGGACTACTATAGTTTGGTTCTGTTGCCATCAGCCACTTTGTCACGCAATCAAACGGCGATACAGAGAGCAGCGTCATCTATCGAATAAAGAGCCCTTTCCACTCTCTAGAGAGAAGCACAAAAAGGGGAAAAATGAATTCTCCGCCTCTTCAAATCCCGAAACGAATGCTTTCGATCAAGCCTTGTGTCTCACGCAGAGAAAACCAACGGTTACGTTGGTCTCGCGCGGTCCTCCTTCCCTCTCTCAATATGCCGAGCCAAAAAAACAACTGTAGGAATATCGAAGGGAAGGCAGGGGCTACGGGGGGTTTAGGGCAATTAAGCGTGTGAGCCTGTGTCATGGACCTGTGGAGCCGCCAACCTTTGGATTGGAAACCCAAGAATTGGGACTGAAAGAAAGAAATCAGTAATCCCATCCTAATTTATCTTCTATTATCCCAACTGGGGTTGATTGAGACGTAGATATTCTCGATGATTGTGCGAGTACACGCCTTGCAGACTTAATATTGATATTTGCCACTTTGAAATAAACTGCTCCCCATTATCGGAGCAATTTGGCATCCCCTTTGGCCTTTTGCCTTTTCTCAGGCTGGCACAATCCAGTCCAGGATGGTTTCAGAGGTCCATAGTCTGCTTAAAATGGTTGTCGACGATGGCCTTGGTGGGAACGGGTGGCGTGCAGCCCCCCGACCCCTCACCCACCCACTGATCGAGGTTAATTAAAGAGACCGACAGGCAGACAGTCAGTTGGCCGCAATCCTTAATTATATTGGCAGGGGGAGGAGCAGAGAAGAAAGGCTTGGCAGGTCGCCCCGGCCACAAAAATATGGGACAGGAAACAATAGGGTTCCGAGAGGGGTGAGCGGGAAGGCGGACGTCGTCCACTGTTCCTTATTCCCCTCAAAAACTCGCTCGCCAGTCAGGGCGGCGAAAATATATTATCAGAACTAATCGGCCATGCCATGCCTGTCTAGTCAACAGCTGGCAACCGGGGGGGGGGGCTGTCGACCCGCAAAACTCGAAAAGAGTAATGTTCTACGTGTTGCATACAAAATGAAGGGCCTATAGTTAACGAATTCGTTGTTTGGTTTGTTTTTAAATCGCACCCGATCCAGCTAGCGACTCGGTTTGATCGATTCCCGGTCAACAAAATAATCGATTAATCACGCCAATCTTTTCGGTGTCCGTCAAAGCGAACGACTGATAGCATATTGGAGAAATGGGAAAAAGATGGCAATGAAGATTCCAATGTTACAATTGAAGAACACTTGTTAACTATACGGCTCACCAAGTGGAGAACGCCAACACTCATTGCCTGTGTCCACAAACTCTCCAACCTGCCCCAACACCTCACGCAGTGAAGAGATGGAAACGGCCAAAAAATTGGTGCAAATAAGCGAAGCGATCAGTTAACGAAGGCCAGAAAAGGAAACAAGAGCTGCTGTAGAGCCATTGCTGCACACTCGTTGTCGCATCTTCAGGTCAAACAGGCGAGTGCTGACAAAACAGGCTTAGCACACACGCCAGGCTCCAACTTTGGGCTTGCCCACCTGTTGACACACGGGCCTTAGCATTCTAGATGTCTAAGCATCCCCCATCTTTTTCGTTAGGAAAAACAAGCAAGCTCAGCTTCAAGGATCAAGACAGCGACGACGAGAGAAGAATTTCGACTGAAGAACCTGTAACCAAGGAACAGTAAAATAGCTCAATATTGACTCAGCTGTCTCCGACGTCGTTAACAAAGGTCCTAGGCAGAGTGGTTCGTATCAAACAGTTGCGACCACATTTTTAATTAAGAGATTCCAAGCCTCTGCTGCTAGATTCAACAAACCAGCCATTTAAAAAAATGGCAACTCCGTTCTTTATATCATCATAATGAGCCCGTTATAAACATTATGATAGGTCAATTTGACAGCTATTAAATGCTCGGATAGTACTAATTACAAAAACCCGGATGACCCATAACATGGGATAAATCCAGTTGACTTATTTATTTTTTAATGTCTAATAAAATAATCGTGTTTTGACGACAACAGCCTGGCTCATTTTACTTTCAAATTTCCTGAATTCCTAAAAAACCACACGGTAGCAACAGGCATTGACAAAAGCCAGTATGGAACCGGCAGAGGCCGCGGCAGGCAGTCAGCTTCGTCTTCGACAAAGGACTCGGCAGAGCGCGCGCGGTCAGAGCCGCGTAACTTTCCCAGTTTTTGCCCCTAGCTAATAGCAAGCAGCGCAAAGCAACGGGCGCGACGCGGAACGAGACGCCATCGTACAAAACTTCAACAAGCGAAGCGTTGCGTTCTGCATTGTGGAGAAGCTCAGAGCAGAGCTGCTGCGGCCTATTGAGACTGCAGCTCTCTCTCTCTCTCTCTCTCTCTGTCTCTCTGCCTTTGTCTGTCTCTGCAGCGTTCCCTGACATGGCGGAAGGAAAAAATCTATAACACAGAAATTTCCCTCTCAATCCATTCACCCGGACATTGTCCGCCCGATCGAGTCGCGACAGTTAAAAAAGTTCGACAGTTTAGAACAGAGAAAAAGCATCTGAAACTGCCCTCTCCCCTCTCCACCTCTGGAGCCGCGAGCAGCGAGGCAAATCAGTTAAAGGTAGAAGCTAGGCTAATGCATCCCTCCTGACCTCTCATCATCAAATTGTTGCCACCAACAAAAACAGACGGGATCCGCGCCACCCTAGTTTCTCCACCCATCCGTGTCCCTCTTGTTTCCCTATTCCAGCTTCCGCTCTTCATCTCTGCTTACAGCTGCTTCTCCGCTACAGACCTCAGAGTCGATGAATTCTATCTACTAAAAGAGAAAGCCAACAGAGGCCGGTAGGCCCCGGTCTAAAGCGGGAAATGAGAGCGGAGCAGCGTATTGCATTTTTTACTTCTCTGTTAGCCCAAGGACCGGACTAGCGGAAATATTCACCCCGGCGAGAAAAAAGTTCTCCGGTAAAAAAAACAGCAGGCAAACCGACCCGAAAAAATATCGGATTTGCCAATCAGCTCTACACAGATCAGAGTTTTTAACAAAGAGCCAAAGCTCAGACAGGTGGACTAGCTACTCGTAAAAAAATTGTTTGGTTGAAAGACAGACAGCCTCCGCGCCCCGATTTCAATTCCATTGCCGCACAGGCTGCGCTGGAATTCAATGCTGTGCAATCAAAGCAAGATGAATACGAATACGTTCAAACAGAATCCTGGTTAGCTTCATGGTTTGGGCTGCAACAGTGAAACTGAAAACACCAGCTGTTGCCGCTGCTTTTGTGTGTAACTGTACCGCGTTGCTTGCTTGCTTTCTAGTTGCTCTCAGCAGTTTGCTGCTCCTAGAACGACGATGCAACCAAGAACAAAGATTGCATGTGTAGCGGAAACTATCGAAGAGCTGACACATCGAAGAGTTTAGCTAGCTTAAAAACTTTTCAACCGTCTTTCAAGGCATTGTCACACCCAGTAAAGGGTTTGTTTGCACCGCGTCCATCGATTATCAAAGAGCCCTTTTCTTCTTTGATACAGCTATTTGCAGCCAACTTTTTATCATCTAGCATATATTCTTCCTCCTGTCCCTTCTATTGTCTTCCTAGATCTTTAATGGCAGCGCAGAATTGCATTGACCCAAGCGGTATAAGACAGGCAATTGTGTGTATTTATCATTAAAACCTGATGGATGGATGGTTAGCCCTTGGCGCCCGCTTATCACGTGAGCATATAACTGTGTTTTCATCTGCGCTTTTCGACATGGCTAGGACTCAGGACGGCGTTTTTTTGTATTCTCAAGGACGGCGCCTTGTAAAGCCGGGAAAAGATACGCCTGTCTGCATGGCCTCAAGGAAGGCGGAGGACAGTTAAGAGGGTGAGAGCAAGACAACGGGAAATGCAGCAGGTGGCAGAAGCCACCGTTTGTTCCAATTTTGCCTCTACACTATATTTCTTCTTTTACACTGCCTGTCTTCCCTTCCGCTTTTGGTCTCCGTATTTTTCTCTTTTGCATCGGCGTGGCGGTACTAGCAGCAGCAATATGTGCTAATGTAAATTGTGAGGCCAATGCATGCGCGGGCTGCTGCTGTCGCTGTAATTCTCTTTCAGGCCCGTGTCGAATATGTATCGAAGCAGCCCTAGGGGCTAAATGTCCGGCACTGCAGCACCATGTAGCAGGCAGTCTACTATACAGCACAGCACATCAAGCCGCTTCGTTTAATAATTTTCTTTTGACTTTTTAGAGTAGCCTCACACACGAACCGGCACTCTACGATACAAAGAAGGAATGAATGAGAGAAAAAAATACAATGTTAAACCGGTCCATCTAGCCACTTTTCACGCGACCCCTGCGTAACCCTACATTCTCAAGCACTAATCATCAAGGAGCAGAGGAAGGAGCGAGGAAGGAGAGGTCCCAGTTTGGACCGACATCCTTTGTGTAATCCTCTTTTTGGGCGATCTTTGGGTGCCGCCGCCGCCGCCGCCGCCTTCCCTCGTGACCGCTGCACACACACAAACACAGCGCAGCCATTTCTTTTGTCCGATAAACATGCATATATAATCTACACGATATAAGCTTGAGGACACACAAGATATTATAAATTTTCCAGAGAGATTGGCGGCAAGTAGTGTACGCGCACACCTGGCACAAAGAGGCGCGCGCTTCTTGATTGCTGGTCGGAAGTAAACTAGTCAGCAGAATCGGCCAACGCCACTACAATAATCAGTTCCACAAGCAGCATTTTTTCATCAAAACTGCTCAAGCCGCCGCTGGTCTCTGTGCGTACAAGCGCTACTCAGCCGGTGCCAATATTGCCGGAGCTCAAAACGTCTCTGTGGCTTTCTTCCCTCCTCTCCACTATTAAGTGACGCCTTCCTGACAGCTGGTTGTCCGGTCTCTGCAATCGCGGCACTTCCTGAACGGCCTGTGCCGCGCTCTCTGTTATAAAGCGATTGCCACTGCACATTTCATTTCATTACATGCGCAGTTTAATGTACAACTTAGTAACAACTAGGATTGCAATAAACTGACTGACATAATCGGCTGCTAGCATTTAGCCACGTTGATATATTTACCAATTCCTTCGATAAGATCATTCAGGTCAATTCCTTCGATTAAAGAGGGCAGCATCAGCTACAGAGGGCAGCATCAGCTGCAGAGGGCAGCATCAGCTACAGAGGGCAGCATCAGCTACAGAGCATCAGCTACAGAGCATCAGCTACAGAGGGCAGCATCAGCTACAGAGGGCAGCATCAGCTACAGAGCATCAGCTACAGAGGGCAGCATCAGCTACAGAGATCTCCGTGACTGCTGCTGGAGACTGGCTGCAATGAGACGCTGGACTAAGCTTGGTGGGGCAAATTCAGAGTCTAAGGTGATTGTACTCACCAATATCTTCGTCGGAAATGTCCATATCCGAGTTTGAGTCGTCGGCAGATGCGGCAGGCACATGAACAGCGCTCGTGCTATCACTATACGTGTAGCCGATAGCAGCTTTTGCTTCACTATAAATAAAAACCGAAATTTTAATAGTAGTGAAAAATGAGTCATGTCAAAAACCAAAACTGATTAATGAAAATATCAAACTGACCTCTTCTTGGACTTTTCCGTTTCTTCTTTCTTAGAATCGTCCAAGCCGAACTTTTCTTCCATTTCAATCTGACGCAGAGCGGACTGCTCGGAAACTGCGTGGTGGGGAGAAAATAATACGAAATTAGTAGTGCTATATTAAATTGCCAGCAGACTACTAGAATTTGCGACAAAAGTAGTAAGTAGCACATTTTAACACGATTTTTAAAAACTAAACTTCCTTATAATTCGAGGAGCATCAAAGAACCGATTGTCGGCCTAAACTAGCATGAATAAATGAATCTAACAATAAGAACGTTTTACTTACGAGAAGCATGCTCATTTTGAACAAGCACTCTGTACCTCTCATAATTGCAGCAGCGCTCCTCGTTGAGTTCTTCGCGAGTTGAACTAAAATTAATGGAAAAGTGAAGAGGGTTAAGAGGAATTACATGTAATAGGGCGGGTAAGGCTAAAGAATGAAGAAAGTTCTATGCCGGCGGATTCTGGTATGCTACTGTCTGACACTCATCTGACACTTCCGACACTCACGTGACACTGCCCGACACTCACCTGACACTGCCCGACCTGACACTGCCCGACCGACACTCACCTGACACTGCCCGACCGACACTCATCTGACACTGCCCGACCGACACTCATCTGACACTGCCCGACACTCACCTGACACTGCCCGACCGACACTCACCTGACACTGCCCGACCGAAACTCATCTGACACTGCCCGACAGACACTCATCTGACACTGCCCGACACTCACCTGACACTGCCCGACCGACACTCACCTGACACTGCCCGACCGACACTCATCTTGACACTGCCCGACCGACACTCATCTTGACACTGCCCGACCGACACTCATCTGACACTGCCCGACACTCATCTGACACTGCCCGACACTCACCTGACACTGCCCGACCTGACACTGCCCGACCGACACTCACCTGACACTGCCCGACCGACACTCATCTGACACTGCCCGACCGACACTCATCTGACACTGCCCGACCGACACTCATCTGACACTGCCCGACCGACACTCATCTGACACTGCCCGACACTCATCTGACACTGCCCGACACTCACCTGACACTGCCCGACCTGACACTGCCCGACCGACACTCACCTGACACTGCCCGACCGACACTCATCTGACACTGCCCGACCGACACTCATCTGACACTGCCCGACCGACACTCATCTGACACTGCCCGACCGACACTCATCTGACACTGCCCGACCGACACTCATCTGACACTGCCCGACCGACACTCATCTGACACTGCCCGACCGACACTCATCTGACACTGCCCGACCGACACTCATCTTGACACTGCCCGACCGACACTCACCTGACACTGCCCGACCGACACTCATCTTGACACTGCCCGACCGACACTCACCTGACACTGCCCGACCGACACTCATCTGACACTGCCCGACACTCACCTGACACTGCCCGACCTGACACTGCCCGACCGACACTCACCTGACACTGCCCGACCGACACTCATCTGACACTGCCCGACCGACACTCATCTGACACTGCCCGACACTCACCTGACACTGCCCGACCGACACTCATCTGACACTGCCCGACAGACACTCATCTGACACTGCCCGACCGACACTCATCTGACACTGCCCGACACTCACCTGACACTGCCC
>NIVC01000889.1:250000-315000 GCA_002269645.1 Macrostomum lignano | reverse complement strand
TGTAGTGACAATGGGATACAGGGAGAGAGTGACAGTCTGGAGTGACAACTGGGTACAGAGCGAGAGTGACAGACTGCAGTGACAATGGGAAACAGGGAGAGAGTGACAGTCTGGAGTGACAACTGGGTACAGAGCGAGAGTGACAGACTGTAGTGACAATGGGATACAGGGAGAGAGTGACAGTCTGGAGTGACAACTGGGTACAGAGCGAGAGTGACAGACTGCAGTGACAATGGGAAACAGGGAGAGAGTGACAGTCTGGAGTGACAACTGGGTACAGAGCGAGAGTGACAGTCTGGAGTGACAATGGATGCAGGGAGAGTGACAGGCTGGAGTGACAATGGGATACAGGGAGAGAGTGACAGTGTTGAGTGACAATGGGATACAGGGAGAGAGTGACAGTCTGGAGTGACAACTGGGTACAGAGCGAGAGTGACAGACTGCAGTGACAATGGGATACAGGGAGAGAGTGACAGTCTGGTGTGACAACTGGGTGCAGAGCGAGAGTGACAGGCTGGAGTGACAATGGGATACAGGGTTAAAGTGACAAATGATAGATGGCGTAACAATGAATTTCGCGTCAACAGAGTACAAAAACAACAGTTATTAGGAAACAAAAATCAGTATCAGAATGACATGACAACAGGGCAGTTCAGAATATACGAGCATACGTGCATATATAATAATGAGAATGCAT
Source organism: Macrostomum lignano (assembly GCA_002269645.1). Classification (NCBI taxonomy): domain Eukaryota; kingdom Metazoa; phylum Platyhelminthes; family Macrostomidae; genus Macrostomum; species Macrostomum lignano. Next base: position 314,303 of record NIVC01000889.1, on the reverse strand, counting down.
AGCTGGTTCCTTCAACCAACCTAGCGAGAGTAACTTTAAAAAAAGCAGTAAAACAACACACAAAAAATAGTTCAGTCCTATTCAATCAAAGACGAAATTAATTAAATGTTTTGTTTTAGCAACAGAGAACTTAATTAAAACAAAAATAATTAAAACGAAGGTTCACTTAAGATAGATATTCACCTGGTTTTATCGACCATAAATCATTAGAGCTTTACACGGAACTTGTACTCGATGATCTTTGTTCAATTGTACAGGACTATGTAGCAACACAAATAATTATCAGCAATAGTTCTTGCTTTATATCATAGGGGTCTTTATTCCCTAAACCGCATTCGAGTTCTCAATCATAGGGGTCTTTATTCCCTAAACCGCATTCGAGTTCTCAATCATAGGGGTCTTTATTCCCTAAACCGCATTCGAGTTCTCAATCATAGGGGTCTTTATTCCCTAAACCGCATTCGAGTTCTCAATCATAGGGGTCTTTATTCTCTAAACCGCATTCGAGTTCTCAATCATAGGGGTCTTTATTCCCTAAACCGCATTCGAGTTCTCAATCATAGGGGTCTTTATTCCCTAAACCGCATTCGAGTTCTCAATCATAGGGGTCTTTATTCCCTAAACCTCATTCGAGTTCTCAATCATAGGGGTCTTTATTCCCTAAACCGCATTCGAGTTCTCAATCATAGGGGTCTTTATTCCCTAAACCTCATTCGAGTTCTCAATCATAGGGGTCTTTATTCCCTAAACCTCATTCGAGTTCTCAATCATAGGGGTCTTTATTCCCTAAACCCCATTCGAGTTCTCAATCATAGGGGTCTTTATTCCCTAAACCGCATTCGAGTTCTCAATCATAGGGGTCTTTATTCCCTAAACCCCATTCGAGTTCTCAATCATAGGGGTCTTTATTCCCTAAACCTCAATCGAGTTCTCAATCATAGGGGTCTTTAATCCCTAAACCTCATTCGAGTTCTCAATCATAGGGGTCTTTATTCCCTAAACCTCATTCGAGTTCTCAATCATAGGGGTCTTTATTCCCTAAACCCCATTCGAGTTCTCAATCATAGGGGTCTTTATTCCCTAAACCCCATTCGAGTTCTCAATCATAGGGGTCTTTATTCCCTAAACCCCATTCGAGTTCTCAATCATAGGGGTCTTTATTCCCTAAACCGCATTCGAGTTCTCAATCATAGGGGTCTTTATTCTCTAAACCCCAATCGAGTTCTCAATCATAGGGGTCTTTATTCCCTAAACCCCATTCGAGTTCTCAATCATAGGGGTCTTTATTCCCTAAACCTCATTCGAGTTCTCAATCATAGGGGTCTTTATTCCCTAAACCGCATTCGAGTTCTCAATCATAGGGGTCTTTATTCCCTAAACCCCATTCGAGTTCTCAATCATAGGGATATTAATCCCCTAAACCCCATTCGAGGTCTCAATAATAGGGATCTTTATCCCCTGGTTTCCCAGTCGAGTTTCTATAGGGATCTTTATCGCATTCGATTTCCTAAAGGGATCTTTATCCCCTGGTTGCTAATTCAAGTTCTTAATAATAGGGATCTTTATCCCCTGGTTTCCCAGTCGAGTTTCAATAGGGATCTTTATCGCATTCGATTTCCTAAAGGGATCTTTATCCCCTGGTTGCTAATTCAAGTTCTTAATAATAGTGATCTTTATCCCCTTGTTTCCCATTCGAGTTCTCAATAATAGAGATCTTTATCCTCTGGTTCCCCATTCGAGTTTCCAAAGGGATCTTTATCCCTGGTTTCCCATTCGAGTTCCTATAGGGATCTTTATGCGAAGGTTCCCTATTCGAGTTTCTATAGGGATCTCTATCCCCTGGTTCCCTATGCGAGTTCCTATAGGGATCTCTATCCCATGGTTCCCTATTCGATTTCTTATAGGGAGGGATCTTGATTCTAAATAACAAGGTCATGCTCTCGGGGGATCCTTAATCCCCATTCCTCTATTCCGCGATTCTATAAGGACCAATTATCCCAATCTTCCAGCTGTCATTCAATCAATCAGTATTGGTCATAGCATTTCCATCGATCATCCATCCATCCAGAACAATTTAGCCCTAAGTCGGCAGCGTGCGATGCAGGGCGCCCATATCCAGTCGGAAATTCGACCAGGCAGACGAACTGAAACGCGACACAGCTTGCTGCTGTGGCTGTTGCTGCTGCTGCTGTTGTTGCGGCTGCTGCCCATTACTTCGACCATTGCTTCGATTGGGACTGGGCTCATAATCCTGATAGATTTGCAATGGCAGTCCCAGTCTAGCGGCCTCTAAAGCCAGCGTGTTCAACTCTTGAAAACTCATAGAATCGGCATCAGGGACGGTTAGAATGCCCGACGGAGACTTGACAACTGGATGGGACAGGCCCAGAGATGCGGCTGTGGCTGCCGCAGCGTTGGATGATGCGGCTGTGGCTGCCGCAGCGTTGGATGATGCGGCTGAATCTGCAGCAACAGCAGCGGCGGAAGTTGAAGGCGTTCGGCCGCGACCTCCGCCGCCACCGCCACCACCACGTTTCTGTTTTCCACCGCGCCTGCCTCCCCCGCCATTTTCTTTATTATTATTATTATTACTACTGTTAGTAGTAGTTGTAGTAGTAGTATTATTGACAGGCAACGGAGCGGCCGCGGCATCGCCAGAGCCAGCAGCGGCAGCTGAAGATCTAGAATTTTTGCGCTGCTGTTGAGATCGCTTCTGGTGTTGCTGGGCAGCTGCAGAAGCTTGAAGCATCAGCGGAGGCGGCTGCTGCTGCTGCACAGACGAATTTTCAGACTTCCTCAGAGCCGCAACCCGGTTTAAGCCGCCCTGACGGACCAGCGCGGCCCAACGGCGCAGCTGAGACACAAACGGTATCACTAGAAAGAAATCTTTCGACTTTAAAGCGATCCGCCTGGCGCAGTCCTCGTCCGATCGGCTGGTTGGCAGGTCGGACAGCCGGAACCACAGAATCGCTTCGATCTCGTTTCGAGTTTCCGGTTTGAATTTGAAATCCATTGGCACGTCGGGTACTAAGTAGAGCCTAGACAGAGCCGAGCCCACCACCCGTTCAATGTAGAGCTCGGGGTCCAGTATCGGCCCAATGTCAAACCCGGTCTCCTCCAGAACTTCTCTGGCAGCGGCCTGGGGATAGAATTTTGCTTTAGCCTCGCGATCGTTGATTTTGCCGCGCGGGAACATCCAGCCGGGCGTGAAGCCTTTGACAAGCACCACCTGGGGGAGAAGGGTGCGGCTCAGATTGCAGTTGGTGCGATTTCTAGACGTGGAGAGTTCAGGGGCGATTTCTAATGAGGCAAAGAGTTCAGGGGCGATTTCTAGAGGTGGAGAGTTCAGGGCGATTTCTAATGAGGCAAAGAATTCAAGGGCGATTTCTAATGAGGTGGAGAGTTCAGAGGCGATTTCTAATGAGGCAAAGAGTTCAAGGGTGATTTATAATGAGGTGGAGAGTTCAGAGGCGATTTATGAGGCAAAGAGTTCAAGGGCGATTTCTAAAGAGGCAAAGAGTTCAGGGGGCGATTTCTAATGAGACGGAGTTCAGGGGCGATTTCTAATGAGGTGGAGAGTTCAGGGGCGATTTCTAATGAGGTGGAGAGTTCAGAGGCGATTTCTAATGAGGTGGAGAGTTCAGGGCGATTTCTAATGAGGCAGACATCAGGAGTGATTTTTCAATGCATTTCTAACGGGATATAATTCAGAGGCGATATTTACTAAAATACAGTCCATGATATTTCTAAACAAAAAATCACACCTGATCCAAATCTGAGTTCATTAAGGCGGCGCCGCAGGTTGGCGTCTCAGCTTTGGTCTTGCGCCATTCGTCATAATGAGCCTGCCAGGTGTAAGTGTAGCTGGCCAATTTGCTGCAGTGCTGGAACACCAGAGCAGAGAATCGATACATATTCATCGGCTTCAGACTGTGCTCAGCAACCAGATTGTCCAAATAGAACCAATAGGCGTGCTCAATCTCGTAGAACAGTTTCACAGCATTAGTGAAGTAGTGACTGGGCAGGTTAACAATGAACCGGCTGCACAGGTCATCCAGTAGGCGAACTGGAATTTCTGCGCCTGCATCGGCTGCGACTTCAATGTCGAAGCCGGCAGCTGATGATGAAGCTGTTAATTGAGACTGGAATTTTTGCAAGCAGGGAATGTCAGTGTGCCTTAATTGGTTGACAACAATTGGTAGCCAACCTTGGCCCTAAACCTAACCCTAATCCACAGATACTAACAAAACTAGTAATTGCAGACTGTAGGTCAACGCGGCGTTGAGTGCTTCCAGTGACTTAATAATATAATAATAATAGTTGATTACACCTGGCGCCCCAATTGGGCCAGATGTGCAACCGACAGCTCAGCCGCAGCTATTGCGCGGCGCATCTGAAGGCTACGTACGGCTGTTCAGTCCATGGACTGGGGGGTTGCCACACACACCCTCAATTACCCCAGCTAATGCTGGCACCCATTTTACAGCTGGGTGAACTGAAGCAATGCAGAGTTAAGTGTCTTGCTCAAGGACACAAATTGTTCCGAGTGGGTCAAGAATCGAACCCCCGACCTTCCAGTTGTAGGTCCGACGCTCTAACCACTAGGCTGCAACCCACTAGGCTGGCGGTAGGTAGGTAGCGGTGTGGCAGACTATGACCACCAGGCTTCCAGTGACTTAACATTTTCAACTCGTGGCTCTGGGACATCTTGGGGGAGGCAGGTTTTTTATTGGTACTTGAACCAGTTTGCCTCTCCATGTAGGACTCTTGCCTCTTCAATGGTACCACTATATTAGCTTTGAGTTTAGGCTGCCATTGACTTGGAACACAACTATCACATTTACCTGCAGCATTTTAACTTATGGCTTATACTGATACACCCCCTTTTCTTTTAATATCTCAGGAGCTCTCAGGATTATTGAAATTACTTTTGACTATTCGTTTTTTATATATAAGAAACTAAACATATATTTCTAAGTGTATTAAATGCCTTTCATTTACCTACTAAGCCTTCTAGGATATATGCCTTACATAGTCTCATACATGCCCAACCTCGAAATTTCACCCACCTGGTGCAACTTAGATTTGTCTAGATTTGCAACTTAGTTCCTCTCGATTGCAACTTAATTTTCACTTTGTATGACTTTTCTTGCCTTTTTCTCTTTTTTTCTCTTTCTCTCTCCTTTTTCCCCTCTCTCTTGTCTCCTTCCTTTCTTTTTATTTTCTCTACTTCTCCTTTTTTTCTTCCCACAATTTTTCCTTTTACACTTTTTCCATTTTCCATTTGCTATTTGCCATTTCACCTGTCTGGTTTGGACAGGTCAGACAAGTGTTGGGCATTTATATATAGCTAATAAATTATTTAATAATACACTTGTATGATAAACTTCAAAATAAAAAAACAAATAGATCAACTTAACAAAATAAATGATATTTAATTGAGTCAAAGCAAAAATATTGCAAAGCATATATTAATTAAGATTACATTCTAATTTAGTCTTTAAGCATTAAAAAGCAAATAGCTAATAGCTTAGGATATATGTAGAGGTAAGCCGACCTAACAAACACAAAGTATAAAGACTCAAAGTACAAGTCTAGTTCAAAACACATGGTACTGCTGCTAAGATTGACATGGGGGCTAGCCTTGTGTCTGGTGAGTGCAGTCAAGTGACACATCTGCACTTGATTGCAGTTAATGGAATTACCATTCTGATCTTACACTGATAGAAGTGGCAGCTCACACTTGCTAACTAAGAGGCCTTCAATAAGAACTTTATTCCATGCATATACATAGTCTATATAGAGGAGCCACCTAGTTATCCATGCTTGGCCTCCTAGTGTCTGACATCATGCACATTAGTGACTAAGAGGAGTGGGACTATGCAGTGTTACTTCTCTTAGTTTTATTAGGCAGCTGAGGTTGCTAAAAATTTTGCTAATAGTGTCTCAGCTCTGTTTTAGTGAGCTGTCTTATGGTGCAACTGGCTCAATTTATAATGTTGCTTATTAAGTTATTTTTCTACATTTTTTGGTTTATTTTTAATTTATATTAAACTATCTTTTTCTATTTCCACATCTTTAACCTTAGAATTAAATATTATTGCTAATGTATATTGTTTGCTAATGCTGTTGTCTATAAATAAATAGTTATTGCCTGGCTAGAGGCCACTTTCTATTATTGCCTCTTGCTTGCTATTTGCCAAACTATTGCATGCCTTACATTTTGTCTGGCTGGTTAGTGGTCAATAATACTTTTTATGAAAGATGCCTATACTGAAACATATATGCAATTAGTTATAAATCATTAACAAACTAGAACCTAATAGACAACCTAAAGTTATAAAAAATGGTCTTTTAGACTTAATAATCAAAGTTAAAGCACTTGGAAATTGGCTGTTAGAATTTGGTAACAGCCAATTAAGCAAGTAGTCAGTTAGGAAATAACCAGTTTTGTGAATGCTAAAGTTTAAAGAAAGCTGTAGTGTTCATTGAAATTTAACATTATTGTCATTAGATTTTGCTATTCAAATTAAATTGTTTTGTTTTAACCTTGTCAAAGAACACATTTTCAAATGGGTATGTATAAAAATGGAGTACATGTCTCCTACACACCTTGGAGTCTGGGACCAATAGTTGGACTAACAACTTGTACTAAGTTTAATTACAAATAGATAGACAAGCACTATAAGCAGTGTGATATTATTACAAGTACCCCTATTGGAATAAATGTTGAAAACTCAGGGATGCGCACTTTAGAAAAAGAGTCAAATTATTTTACCACACTTTAGGATTATTTTCTGTTGAATTCAAAATTTGCTAACTTTCCAAAATCATAATTAAAATTTTTCAAAATCAAAATTCAGGAAAACAAAGTTTAGTATGACCAAAACTAACTTTTTTACTCTAGATTTACTGCCTATGCAAAACAAAATACATGTATATATCACAGATACTATAAACACTAGATAGGCCCCTCCAGCTAATTTTCACAACACGACAGTTTACTCTACTTTCTGCTTAGTAGTAGTAAAAACATTTTAGCGTTATTTATATTTTTTAAAAATAAAAAACAGATGAATGCAATGCAGCAATTGTATTGATTTTTTGCAAAAAGAAACTTATAGTTATACTTTCCACAATTCAAAGCAACATTGTGAATGCTTTAGATTGCATAGAAGGCTATATTATTGCAGTCAACTATTGTATATTTAGCAAATACGAGCTATATCATATACTCCATAATCCATATTCGTGTAGCAAAATAGAAAGATTTCCAATATACTAAAAATCAAAACTATGTACCTATCTATAGGAACCTTCGTTTAACTTGACTCTGCGTGGTCCGAATTTTGCGGGGTTTTCTGCATTCGATGCGTATTGATGGTGCGCTGGTACACATAATTTTGCTAAGAAATTGCTTTATTTTTTAGGGATTAAATGTTCGAAAAACTCGATTTTCTCCCTGTTTTTTAAAGTTCAAACAGTTCTTTCCGATTGAGAAGCAGTCTGACTGCCAATGGAATTGTATTGCATCATAACTTAGTGCCAACTATAGCATTGGTTCTCTACACTCGCGTGGAGAGCTACAAGCGTTGAAAGGTTGCGCAACACATTTTAATTGAGGGGCGGGTGTCGCTATACAATTATTCATGGGCTGGCTTGGTTGTTAATTTCAATGCATCAACTTGCAGGCCTCTCACTGTAGCTGGCGCTGAATGTACACCTTATGAATTTGAATGCTTTAAAGCAGGAATCTTCAATCGTTGTTTGTGCTTCGAGTTTTTTACTTTCAGAAGAGAGCCTTGTATTGCTAGAAAGAGCTTGAAACGCTGAGTTCGGGAATATAATTTCTTTGCTTAGATTCGAAAAATTAAAAGCACATTATTAAAAAGAAGATTCCTATGAATTTTACTTTATATACTCATTGTACGCTCTCCAATATCGCAAACCCCTACTTTATCGCAACTCCACAATTCAAGCCAGCGCCATTGAATTTAGATTTAGATTGCGTAACCATATTGGTGACTTTATTTGAAATGATACAGACTGGCTGAGAAATTATGTCATAACTGCGTCATGTGATGTATCCCCCTTTTTCCCCGGGCGAGTGTCTATGTGACGCATACTCTGTGCGTGGAGTTTTGAAAGTGTTGAATTATGTACTCGTAAGTGCTACAATTTATGTTATCAAAACAATGAGAGATAGCCTAGAGGTAAACAGACTGACCTGCTAATGCAGCGACGTGGGTTCGAATTTTTAAATTGTAGAAGTATTTTATTCAAAAAAAATAATTTTAAACTTTTTAGCTAAAGAAAACTAAAAAAAACGTCAGGTAAATCAGGTAGAAGAGAAGCTACGAGTATTCATGTAGTATATTCAAAAAATTTTATTAAACTGAGATGCCAAGGCTAAGAGGGAATTGCTGAGATATCAAGACATGAGGGGAATTGCTGAGATGTCAAGACTTACTGGGGGAATTACTGAGATATAAGGGCTTACTGAGAGAATTACTGAGATGCCAAGGCTTAAGAGTGAATTGCTGAGATGTCAAGGCTTGGAGGGAATTTCTGAGGTGTCAAGGCTTGGTGGGAATTGCTGAGGTGTCAAGGCTTGGAGGGAATTTCTGAGGTGTCAAGGCTTGGAGGGAATTTCTGAGGTGTCAAGGCTTGGAGGGAATTTCTGAGGTGTCAAGGCTTGGTGGGAATTGCTGAGATGTTAAGTCTTGGGGAGGAATTCTATGGATTGGGGAATCTTTGAACGAGAGATGCTTCTAATGGATATCTCGAGGAGATGAGGGGATTCTTTGGCCAAGAATTCTATTAATGGGCGGATTACTTGGATGGGAGATTCTTTGGATTCCTTGAATGGGGGATTCTGTTGATTGGGATTATTTGGACGTGGATTTTTTTTAACGGGTTTTTTTAGATGAGGGTATTCTTTGGCCAATTATTCTTTTGATGGGAGAATCAATGGATAATGTGGATGGAGATTCTGTGGATGGGGATTATTTGGACGTGGATTATTTGCATGGGGATTCTTTGGAGGGAGATTCTTTAGTTAGGAATGGATGGGGATGGATGGATGGGGGATTCTTTGGATATGAATGGGTGTGGGGTTTCTTTGGATAGAGATGGATGGGTGATTCTTTGGATATGGATGGGTGGATTCTTTCGATGGGGATTCTGTGAATGAGGGATTCTTTAAATAGGGATACTTTTGAATGGGATTCTTTGCATGTGAGATGTTATGGATGGGCAATGCATTGGATGGAAAATTCTTCAGATAGGAGAATTCCTTGAATGGGAAATTCTTTGGATCCGGGATTCTATTGATAGGGGTTCTTTGGATGGGGGATTTTTTGATTCATTCTTTTGATTCATTCACCCAATGATTGATGATTCTTTGGATGAGGGATGCTTCTAATGGATAAATTTGGATAGGTGATTCATTGGGCAATTTCTTCGGTGGGGCATTGTTTCGATAGAGGGTTGTTTGAATGGGGGGTTCTTTAGATGAATGATTCTTTAGATGGGGGTTATTTGAACGGGGGTTCTTTAGATGAGGGGATTCTGGATTCTTTGGCCAATTATTCTTTTGATGGGGGATTATTTAAGGATGTGAACTTTTTAGAGGGGGGGATTTTTTGGACAAGGAATTTTTCGGATATGGATGGTTAAGGGGATTATTTAGATAGGAATGGATGGGGAAATTCTTTGGATAGGGATGAATAGGAGGATTCTTGGGATAGGGATGGATGGGGGATTCTTTAGATAGGGATGGATGGGCGATTCTTTGGATAGGGATGGGTGGGGGGATTCTTTGGATAGAGGGTTTCTGTGGATGGGGGATTTCTTGAATAAGGGATTCATTGGACGGGGAATTCTTCAGATGGGAGGATTCCTTGAATGGGGAATTCTTTGGATCGGGGATTCTATCAATGGGATGGGATGGGGATGGGACGAGAAGGACTGGTATTCTTTGCATGTGAGATTCTATGGATGGGCGATTCATTAAATAGGGAATTCTACAGATAGAGGATTCCTTGAATGGGGTATTCTTCGGATTCGGGGATTCTGTCGATGGGGGATTCCTTGTATGGGGATTCTTTGGATGAGGGTTTTTTGCATGTGAGATTATTTGCATCAGGGACTTTATGGATGAGAGATTCTTTGGATGGGGGGTTCAGTTGGGTGAATTTCTTTTGCGTGGGAAAACTTGGGTAGGAGTTCTGACGGAAAGCCCCAACGGGGGTTGGAATTGGCTAGTCCTATATACTAAAAATGAGTTGTCTGTATGTGGGTAGGTAGGTATGCGATAGATTTCAGAAAAAATGGCTCAACCGATTTTCTTCAAACTTGCACCATTTGATCAGAAATTTTCCTGGGACGGTACATGCATCTTGGCTAAGAAATTGCTCTATGATAAAGGGATTAAATATTCGAAAAACATGCTTTTTTGCAAAGGTCAAGCAAAATTTTCGACTTGAAATGCATTGTAAGAATGCTAGAGAAAAAACTGACTGGCTGAATTCCGATTGTGATAAAGATTGCATCACAACAAGTTGAAAACAGTGTCGAAGAAATGCACATACGACTTGATTAAAATTGCGTAACCATATTGCTAACTTAAATTGAGACTGATACTGGCTGACTGAAAAATTGATTATGTCATAACTTTTTACTTCAATTGACTTGCTGTAAGAATTGAGTTATAAGGGCCACAATTCATGTTCTCCAATTGAAAAGAGATAGCCAAGATGCGAACAGACTGGAATGCTAACGTAGCGACCTGGGTTCGAAACTTAGTAGTGCAAAAAGAAAATTTAAAAAGATTTTTTTTATCACAACACCTTAAAAACACAAAACTGCTAAACATAAGAGAAGCGCAATGTCAAACATAGAAGAGCCACTATGTCGAACATTAAAGAGCCAACATTTTGAATATAAAAGAGTTAGCATGTCAAACATAAAAGAGCCACCATGCCAAACATAAAATAAGCACTATGTCAAACATATACGTGACTCCATGTCAAAGATTAAAAAGCCACCATGTCAAACATAGAAGAGCCACCATATCAAACCTAAACGAGCCACCACGTCTAACATTTAAGAGCCACCATGTCAAACATTTAAGAGCCACCATGTCAAACATTTAAGAGCCACCATGTCAAACATTTAAGAGCCACCATGTCAAACATATATGTGACTTTATGTCAAACTTTAAAGAGCCACAATTTTGAACATTAAAGAGCCACCATTTTGAACATTAAAGAGCCACCATTTCGAACATTAAAGAGCCACCATTTCGAACATTAAAGAGCCACCATTTCGAACATTAAAGAGCCACCATGTAAAACATTTAAGAGCCACCATGTCAAACATTAAATAGCCACTTTGTCGAAAATTAAAGAGCCACCGTGTCAAACATAAAAGAGCCACCATGTTAAACATTAAAGAGCCACCATGTCAAACAAAGAAGAGCCACCATTTCAAACATAAAACAGCCACCATGTCAGACATTAAAAAGCCACCGAATCAAACATAAAAGAGTTACCATGTAGAAAAAAAAACAGCCACCATGTCGAAAATAAAAGAGCCACCATGTAGAATATTAAAGAGCCACTATGTCAAATATTTAAAAGCCACCATGTCAAACATATATGTGGCATTATGTCAAACATTAAAGAGCCACTATGCCAAACATAAAATAAGCACTATGTCAAACATATACGTGACTCCATGTCAAAGATTAAAAAGCTGCCATGTCAAACATAAAAGAGCCACCATGTCCAACATTTAAGAGCCACCATGTCAAACATATATGTGACTTTATGTTAAACTTTAAAGAGCCACCATTTCGAACATTAAAGAGCCATTATGTCAAACATTAAAGAGCCACCATGTTAAACATAGAAGAGCCACCATGTTAAACATTAAAGAGCCACCATGTCAAACATAGAAGAGCCACCATGTTAAACATAGAAGAGCCACCATGTTAAACATTAAAGAGCCACCATGTCAAACATAGAAGAGCCACCATGTAAAACATTAAAGAGCTATCATGTCAAACACAAAAGAGCTACCATGTCAAATATAGAAGAGCTACCATGTCAAACATTAAAGAGCCACCTTTTTAAACAAAAAAGAGACACCATTTCAAACATAAAAGAAGTGTCATGCCAAACAAAATGGAACCATTATAAAGCTAAGGAAATTGTTGCACTAGCTACTTGTTCTCTGGTGGATGCTTGCTATTTAAGGATGGATACTTGCTTACAGGGAGATGCTTGCTCTTGTGGGTGGAGGTACTTGCTATCTGAGAGGGGGTTGCTAGATATCTATAAGGTATCTTTGCATCCAGGTTATGGATAACCTTGCTATCAGGGGTTGCTTGCTGTCTGGGGGATGCTTGCGATCTGGGGGATGCTTGCTATCTGGGGGATGCTTGCTATCTGGGGTCTGGGGGAATGCTTGCTATCTGGGGATGCTTGCTATCTGGGGGATGCTTGCTATCTGCGGGATGCTTGCTATCTGGGGGATGCTTACTATCTGGGGTCTGGGGGAATGCTTGCTATCTGGGGATGCTTGCTATCTGGGGTTGCTTGCTATCTGGGGATGCTTGCTATCTGGGGTTGCTTGCTATGGGGGGATGCTTGCTATCTGTGGGATGCTTGCTATCTGCGGGATGCTTGCTATCTGGGGGATGCTTACTATCTGGGGTCTGGGGGAATGCTTGCTATCTGGGGATGCTTACTATCTAGGGTCTGGGAAAATCCTTGCTATTTGGGGATGCTTGCTGTCTGGGGGATGCTTGCTATCTGCGGGATGCTTGCTATCTGGGGGATGCTTACTATCTGGGGTCTGGGGGAATGCTTGCTATCTGGGGATGCTTGCTATCTGGGGTTGCTTGCTATCTGGGGATGCTTGCTATCTGGGGTTGCTTGCTATGGGGGGGATGCTTGCTATCGGGGGAATGCTTGCTACCTGGGGGATGCTTGCAGTCTGGGGGATGCTTGCTATTTGGGGATCGATGCTTGAATGCTGTCTGAGGATGCTTGCCGTCTTGGGATGTTTTGTTTTTAAGAGGGAATGTCTGTTGTTGTTTTTTAAAGGCTTTATTTCGCTGTCTATTTGTTATTTTTAAAGAACAAGGATTCTATCCAGATGTCCCCCATCGGGGGGTGAAGATTGCTAGTCCTTATATACTAAAAATGAGTTGTCTGTATGTATATGGGTATGCGATTGATTTCAGAAAATCCTTATATACTAAAAATGAGTTGTCTGTGTGTATATGGGTATGCGATTGATTTCAGAAAAATTGGCTCAACCGATTTTTATCAAACTTGCACCATTCGATCAGAAATTTTCCTGGGACGGTACATGTATCTTGGCTAAGAAATTGCTCAATGTTAAAGGGATTAAATATTCGAAAAACATGCTTTTTTGCAAAGGTCAAGCAGCTCTTTCGACCTGAAATGCATTGTAAGAATACTAGAGAAAAACTGACTGACTGAATTCCAATTGTGATAAAGATTGCATCACAACCAGTTGAAAACAGTGCCAAAGAAATGCACACAAAACTTGATTGAAATTGCGTAACCATATTGCTAACTTAAATTGACACTGATACTGGCTGACTGAGAAATTGATTATGTCATAACTTTTTACTCTAACCGATTTGCTATAAGAATTTAATTATAAGGGCCACAATTCAAGTCCTCCAATTGACAAGAGATAGCATAGCTGCGAACAGACTGGACTGCTAATGCAGCGACCTGGGTTCGAATTTTAGTAGTGCAAAAAGATTTTTTTATTCAAAAAACCTTAAAAACACAAAATGCTAAACACAAAAAATGCACAATGTCGAACATTAAAGAGCCACCATGTCGAACATTAAAGAGCCACCATGTCGAACATTAAAGAGCCATCATGTCTAACATTAAAGAGCCACCATGTCTAACATTAAAGAGCCACCATGTCGAACATTTAAGAGCCACCATGTCGAACATTTAAGAGCCACCATGTCTAACATTAAAGAGCCATCATGTCGAACATTAAAGAGCCATCATGTCGAACATTAAAGAACCATCATGTCTAACATTAAAGAGCCACCATGTCTAACATTAAAAAGCCACCATGTCAAAAATTAAAGAGCCACCATGTCAAACATAAAAGAGCCACCATGTCTAAAATTAAAAAGCCACCATGTCAAACATAAAACAGCCACCATGTCAAACATAAAAGAGCCACCATGTCAAACATTAAAGAGCCACCATGTCAAACATTAAAAAGCCACCATGTCTAACATTAAAGAGCCACCATGTCTAACATTAAAGAGCCACCATGTCGAACATTAAAGAGCCACCATGTCAAACATTAAAGAGCCACCATGTCTAACATTAAAAAGCCACCATGTCAAACATAAAAAAGCCACCATGTCAAGCATAAAACAGCCACCATGTCAAACATAAAAGAGCCATCATGTCAAACATAAAAGAGCCATCATGTCAAACATAAAAGAGACACCATGTCAAACATAAAAGAACCATCATGTCCAACATAAAAGAGCCACCATGTCAAACATTAAAGAGCCACCATGTCGAATATAAAAGAACCACCATGTCTAACATTATAGAGCCACCATGTCGAACATTAAAGAGCCACCATTTCAAACATTAAAGAGCCATCATTACATTAAGGTGCCACCAGGTCAAACATTAAAGAGCCATCATTACATTATGGTGCCACCAGGTCAAACATTAAAGAGCCACCATGTCTAACATTAAAAAGCCACCATGTCAAACATAAAAGAGCCACCATGTCAAACATAAAACAGCCACCATGTCAAACATAAAAGAGCCACCATGTCAAACATTAAAAAGCCACCATGTCGAACATTATAGAGCCACCATGTCTAACATTATAGAGCCACCATGTCGAACATTAAAGAGCCACCATTTCAAACATTAAAGAGCCATCATTACATTAAGGTGCCACCAGGTCAAACATTAAAGAGCCACCATGTCAAACATTAAAGAGCCACCATGTCGAACATTAAAGAGCCACCATGTCAAACATAAAACAGCCACCATGTCAAACATAAAAGAGCCTCCATGTCAAACATAAAAGAGCCATCATGTCAAACATTAAAGAGCCACCATGTCAAACATTAAAGAGCCACAATGTCAAACATAAAAGAGCCACCATGTTAAACATTAAAGAGCCACCATGTCAAACATATATGTGACTCCATGTCAAACAGTAAAGAGCCACCATGTCAAGCATAAAAGAGCCACCATGTCGAACATAAAAGAACCACCATGTCCAACATAAAAGAGCCACCATGTCAAACATTAAGGAGCCGCAATGTCAAACATTAAAGAGCCACCATGTCTAACATTAAAAAGCCACCATGTCTAACATTGAAGAGCCACCATTTCGAACATTAAAGAGCCACCATGTCAAAAATTAAGAGCCACCATGTCAAACAAAATTTACACAATTTCAAACGTAAAAGTAAGCGTCATGCCAATTTTAAAGGAGCCACTATAGAGCTTGCTATCTGGGGGATGCTTGCTATCCGGGAGGGGGGATGCTTGCTATCTGGGGGATGCTTGCTATCTGGGGGATGCTTGCTATCTGGGGGATGCTTGCTATCTGGGGGCTGCTTGCTATCTGGGGATGCTTGCTATCCGGGAGGGGGGATGCTTGCTATCTGGGGGATGCTTGCTATCTGGAGGATGCTTGCTATCTGGGGGATGCTTGCTGTCTTGGGATGATTTCTTTTTGCATTACAATTTATTTGAGCAGTTTGTCTGTGGTCTTTGTGAAGGCTTTATTTAGCTGTCTTTATGTTACTTGTAGAGAACAGAGATTCTATCCAGATGTCCCCCAACGGGGGGCGAAGATTGCTAGTCTCATCCTAATCAGCTCATCTGTTTGTGAAACTCGCAGCGTGCTGTCGAAGAACAGGGTCGCCAGTCACCCTTGTTCAGAGGCAGCATTCAGAACGGCCCAACAGATGAAAAAAACTGGCGAATGCGCCACTTCAAGGTCCAGGGATGTATCCGATGGAGAGCCAATCCTCAGTGGTTTCGTAACAGGCAGCCGATAAGCAGCAGGACTTTTGTGGTGCAGCTGCAATGAGCTGCTGATGAGATGACATCCTTTGACCAGAGCACCCCTGACTGCGAGCGCCCTGCCGCCCAGTCGACCGCTGGAAGCTGCGCTAGCCACGCCTCCACAGTCCATGGATGCACGACTGCGCTGCACTTGCCTTGACCATCGAGAGTTGCCGCTGCAGCCGCTTGATTTGCCTGTCGCTTTCGGGATTGCCGCTGCAGCCGCTTGATTTGCCTGTCGCCTTCGGGATTGCCGCTGCAGCCGCTTGATTTGCCTGTCGCTTTCGGGATTGCCGCTGCAGCCGCTTGATTTGCCTGTCGCTTTCGGGATTGCCGCTGCAGCCGCTTGATTCGCCTGTCGCTTTCGGGATTGCCGCTGCAGCCGCTTGATTCGCCTGTCGCTTTCGGGATTGCCGCTGCAGCCGCTTGATTCGCCTGTCACTTTCGGCCTCGGGATCGTTGCTGCAGCCGCTTGATCGTTGCCTCTAGCGCTTGGAACCCGCGAATCGGCTGCAGAGGTGAGAGCTTTTAGCCGCAACAGCTGTTCTCGGCGCAGAATCTGGTAGCCGAAGGTTGCTCTGCCACAGCACTGGCAGCAGGCAAGTCGCAGGCTCGGCTGCAGATAGATTGCTAATTGGCCCCAGCACTGGAGGGTACATGTCGTCTGCCTCTTCATCGTTTATCAGTCCTTTGCACAGAGGGTAGCTGGTCTATTTGAACGAGCCGAGGCAGCATCAACTCTTTGTGTGGGATTGCGTCCCAGCGAAAACAGATGTCTTGCACATCCGTGGCACTTTGTAAGGCAGCAGTAGGCCTCGTCCATAAAGTGCAAGCTGAACACACGTAGGCCCCGTGATTTAATTGTTTATAAAGGTCAATATCCACGCTCCTGCAGTAGCTGCTGCCAGCGCTTCGCCAGTGTCATCTTTAGGTAATTTATGCATTCGCAACGGATTTTTCTTTCTCGGATGTTAATAGCACTAGTACAAAGCAAGTGGGAGCACAGCAGTGGTTCGAATCAAAACATTTCTCGAGTACAAGATTAGATAGAAAAGCTAGTATGCACTCGAACTTTCTTTAACTCTGACTCTTGTCCTGTTCATCTATATAAGCTTGTATTTAAGCACGATTCGCCACCCCCAAATTTTCTAACCCACAACCTCTCAACCCCCACCCCTAACCCAGGCTAGCTATGTGCAGTCCTTTATTTTCTATCCCACCACCAGTGGGCCTAAATTATCGATCCACTCACCCTGCCTTATACGAAACTGATATTAACCCTATTCCAGACTACCCCCCTTCCTCCACTTTGAAAGTTAGCGGCATTGCACACTGTCTGTCGCGTCTTAATGTACACCATTACTGCACAAACAAGTTAGTTGTTTATGGCGTTAGCAAAACGATGTCTTAAAAACAGTCACTCGATTTGTCTAATTTAGCAAATAATACTGTTGCTTCCTTTCATTGCTACTAAGCAGAAAGTAGAATAAAAAACTTGCCCAGAAAATTAGCCTGAGTGGCCTATCTAGTGTTTATAGTATCTGTGGTATATATAGCATAAATTAGTTTATTTTTAGCTACTCTTTTACACACTTCCAAAATTTTGATTTCCAATTTTTTTCAAAATTTAAAATTCACCTAAAAATTCCAAATTTTGGAACATCTAAGCATTATACGAGAAATTACGAGTGTATAGGCCCTTTCCACAAAGGTATTAGGTATTAGCTAGAGCAGCACCCAGCAGGAAAGGGTAGCATGCGTGTAGGCGCTGCGTGCCTATGCAGGCACTACACTTTAGAAAAATTTTAAAAGTGCACCAGACATTGTCCATGGTTTTACAACTTTTTCCTATAATTGTGGTAGAGTTGCTCGCTTAATTAATAGCAAATAAATAAAGCTTAAGATCAACATTTATGGCGAAAACCAACGCGTTTCAACCCACTAGGGCCGTCGTCAGGGTATATTTTATCACTGAACGAAACACTCAATATAAATAAGCAAATGATTGTACTATCTCAAGTGTCAAATTGAAAACAGGAGGGTAACCAATGTACGAAAAACATAAAAAACCAGGGGCTGGAGTCAAGCGAGAACAATGAGAGAGAGAGAGAGAGAGAGAGAAGGCAAACAGATGCAAAAAAAAACAAAATGTACGCGCAACAAAAAATAGTCAAACTCAAAACACCCTAAGAAGGTGGCCCGCACCACTATGTAGCAATTGCACATTGAGACTGGGATTTTGAGCTTTGATGTGCAGCGCTTCAAGAATGCTAAGCTTGAATTCAGAGTTAGCATGGTCAATAATTTTTGAGTTTTTAGTTTGTTTTGAGTTTGACTATTTTTTGTTGCGCGTACATTTTGTTTTTTTTTACATCTGTTTGCCTTCTCTCTCTCTCTCTCTCTCTCATTATTCTCGCTTAACTCCAACCCCTAGTTTTTTATGTTTTTCGTACATTGGTTACCCTCCCGTTTTCAATTTGACACTTGAGATAGTACAATTGTTTGCTTATTTATATTGAGTGTTTCGTTCAGTGATAAAATATACCCTGACGACGGCCCTAGTGGGTTGAAACGCGTTGGTTTTTGCCATAAATGTTGATCTTAAGCTTTATTTATTTTTCCTATAAGGACTAGATAGGGATTTAAGTCCTAGTCCTAGATAGGGATTTAAGTCCTAGTATCCTAGTGCCAGTTGTACCACATTTTACTTTTTTGTTTTTTCACCAACTTTAACAGTAACAATCTGGTGCAGTTTTTTATTGAGAGTTGATCGAACAAATTTTCAATGGTAAAAAATGTTAAAATGTTAAGATACAAGTCCCTATTAGAATAAATGTTAAAAACCTGCAGACGCACACTTGTCAAACTATTTTACCGCGCTTTAGGATTATTAGAGATGTTCCGAAAGATCTGCAGTTTTGTCGAAATCAAAATTTGCTAACTTTCTAAAATCAAAATTAAAATTTTCCAAAATCATAATTTAGAAAAACAAAGTTTAGTATGATCAACACTTACTTTTTTACTTTCAATTTACTAGCTTAAGCAAAAAGTAATACATGTATATGTAGTAGAAAGTAGTTTATTTTTAGCAACTTTTTAGACACTACCAAAATTTTCAATTCCAATTTTTTTTGAAATTGAAATTTGCTTTAAAAAATTTCAAATTTTGGAAAATTGAAATTGAATTTTTGGAACATCTTTAAGCTAAGCTTAATAAATTACAAGTGTATAAGCCCCTTCAACAGAGGTATTATACCCATTTCCATGTATATGTATTTGCTAGAGCAGCAGCCAGTAAGAAAAGGCAGCGTGCATGCAGGCGATGCGCCTGTGCACACGCTGTGCTTTAGAAAAATTTCAAAAGTGCGCCAGACACTGTCCGCGGTTTTACAACTTTTTCCTATAAGGATACAAGCTACAGTACAAACATGCAGTTACAGTATAAATATTGTACAATATAGCTTGGCTTGATGTTGTGGAAGTGGTGAGGGTTGGGCTATTGGGCCAATAACCAATAAGCCTGGGTTATATTAAAAAATGAAGTATATAGAGTATATGGAGTATATGGGGCATATGGATTATATTAAAAATGGAGTATATGGGGTATTGGGATATATGGAGCATAATGGAGTATATTAAAAGCATATAGTCTAGTAGTCTTCATCTCATAAAACTGTATTCACTATCCTTTCTGACCAAATTTTGGAATGATTCAGCCGGGAGCAGTCTACTAGAAGCCTGTGGATAGTAAGCTGGCTGTTACGATAATCACACCAATGCTGGTCTACTAGCTCTTGCAGCTTCTTGTATCGATTGCGATGCTGCCGCTGAGTCTGCCCTTGCTGCACCAGTGCTGTCTGAACTGGCACCATGAGAGCCTCATTGTGCAGTAGCTGCAACAAGGGATACAGGCAGATGTTACCTTACTCTGTTCAGTGCTTTAGTTGCCGATGCCACCTCTCACACTCATTGTTCATATGAATGGTCTGGTTGTAGATGCTCATTTCCTCGCATTTGAACAAGTCATGTACATCTGCTAGCTAGTTCATGCTTAGATTGTAATGCACAACAACATTGCGCAATGGTAATCAACACATGTTGAATATGCAATGCAGTGTACACAATAGGCCCTAAATTGTGCACAAAGGCAGTTCTCTAATGCTTTCAATCTGGCTGTGGAACTTTTGTCAACAGGCAGGGGAAGATTTGGAATATTCGTGAACTGCAGAAATGAGGGTTGGAATATTCGTCAACCAAGTTGATAAAAAAAAGTTGATGAAAATTCTATAAACCTTCTATATGGCTCATTCCATATAAGCATGGTCGTAACATGACAGGTTATTTTTACTTATAAAATGAAATCTAATAATAGAATATACTAAACCAATATTTTAAATGAAAGATTATTTTGTCTAGAATATATTTATAGAGTTTCATATAGATATCATCATTAGTATAGATGCTATTAAACCTTAAATGACACTTATGGTCGTAACGACAGGATTTTTGACATATAGAAACTAAAAGGTAAAAGTCTTATAACATTTTTCATTTTTGATATTTTGCAATACATTTTTTAAATTTGACTAAGAACATCTTTAGAAATCATACTCTTTTATTAGAATATATAAACTCAAAAGGCAACAAAGATACAAAAGAAAAGGCAGCCTTATGGTCGTAACATTATGGTCGTAACATATTTTTTTCTGTCAATTCAGTAACTTTGAGGTACTAATACATTAAAAATATAATAGATTATTTGGTCACCAATGCTTTTATCTGATGATGCAAGTACTATACTTTTATGTATAGTTTGTTTCAACCTTCAAAAGCTTTCTATTTGTTTTTAAAAGGTACAAAATCTTAATGATGTCTTTTGCTTCGAAAAATGTCCAAATTTTTACAAAAATGACTTTTTGCCAATTGATAACATACTAATCCAACATTTTACCATTCCTTTATTCTTAGATTGTATATATTGCACAATATAAACATTTGGTAAAAAAATAGGCTAATTAGGCAATGGCAAGCAAAAATATTGACTTTTTTCTATTTTCCAAATATGTCCATCTTATATGGAATGAGCCATATGGCTACTTAAATATACTTTTAATACCATATAAATATTCATTAATTCCACCTTTAAAGTTTGTGCCTAATAAGTACTTAGTAACATATTACTAGTTACAATATCATGATGCTAACTAGGCTCTATGATACCCTCATAGTATTTTGGGTTTAATGTTCTTGATTTGCTTTTAATTTACATCATAGATACTAAACAAGTCATAGGCCTACAAATTTTCTAGTCAAAAAAATCTTAAAGGCTCTAGACACTAGCTAGGCTTATGCTAGGCAGCCTAGGCCCTGCAATTGTCAAGTTTTTTTACTCCTAGATATTCATCTTTGGCCATGGCCAATGGATGTTTTTGTGGATAAATATTTAGCATATGACATAGTTAAAAATAACTTAGTATTCCAGTCTTATCTGGGGCAAAAAAGATAGGCCTAAGAGTTTAAGACCAGCTTTATCTGAATCTGAACTGGATCTGGTCTGGCAAGCTGTGAAATTTTTGTATTTTGATTGGCAAAGAAACTTAGAAAGGATAATCTGGCCCCATTTAAACATTGATCACAAATGACAATACATCAATAGATCTAGAATCTTTGAAGCTTAAACGACATTTTAACTTAGGATTATTACTTACGTCTTTGTGCTTAAGATAGGCTAAAATTATCGCTAAGCATTTGAGTTGAAACTTACGAGTACGAAAGTAAGTACTCGAGCCCGCGAAATTGAAGGAAATAAGAAAATTAAAGAAGTGCGAAAAAATTACAACGAATCACAACAACCGTCCGACGTAGGAAAAAATTAGCTTGTGACATTCAGAAAGTTTTTGTTTCTGTATAGTTGAAAAATATAACACCAAGATGCAAAATATTGCCACTATGACGTAATAGAGCCAACAAAATAAATACTCAAGAATTTCAAATAATTTGGCAAAAGCTCATCTGATTCAACGAATGCCTAGTTACTGCTGCCAGAAATTGCTGATTAGGGCATTAACACACACGCTTGTGCGTGCTTCAATCATCCTCCCAGTCATACACCTAAATATTAACAATAAGATGGACTTGCTCACCTAACTAATTGCAGATCGTATCAGCCAATCGGAAATAAGATTTCAAAGTAAGGAAAACGGGTCTTCCTAAGGCTCTGTTAAGCCTGCAGCCCGGGAATTAACTATCGCGGGAATGAACCATTTCGATACCATCGTTCAGTAATTAAAACTAACATTTAATTCAATATAAAAACTAAGTACCGTAAAGTTGAACAATAATTGCTTTTTCAAGACAATAACGCTATCTGCTTTTATATTTAATTCAAGATTTCTCGACTTTTCTTGCACTTATAGCTGCATGCTTGATAGAAACGTAAATTTATGATTAATAAAGCTTGCTGATCAATCTTTTACCGTTATATTGCAATAGATTTAGAGAAAACGTTCCCATACAAGTACTCAGCACGATTCGATCGATCCCAATCCACAGCTTGTAAAAAAATTCGAATTAGCAATAAATCGAATGCCGCTCAAATTTTAATCAGATAAGACAAAGATGGAATTTTTTTTACGGTCAAAAAGTTAACTTGACATTTTAGTTCAGTTTATATATTTAAACGTACGAGCTACTTAGTAGAATTAAAAAAAATTAATATCGCGCGCACTTGGGCATAACTCAATTGGAACAAAATATATTTAATAAGCACCAGCTGATTTGACAATGTAGTATTGTTTGACTAAAAAGTGTAAATTATTAGAAAAAATAAATACGAGCTAATTGCACCATAGTCTAGAGTTACACGTACGAGAGAATCACTGGTTAGTTGCTAGGAACGCTGATTGGATTGAAGCTGGAACGATTAAGAATAATCATTCGTGTAGTACTAAAAAGTTAATTTGTAAAAATAAGACTCACTCAGCTTTGTAGACGCTTAAAGAAAAATTGAGTAAGAAAATATTTAATTGCAAACGGTGACAAATGCTTTTAGAGTTCAGTAGTTACTAGCAATATAACGAGATGCAGTTAAATTCTTAATGCTACTTTTTAGTCGAAAATTGACAACCTACTTTTAGTAGCAATACTATACTCTACGAGCATAGTTGCTTAAATTTGTGATAAACGGAATCAAGCTACTATTAGTAGCAAAGATCTTTAGCTGAAAAGTGTAGCAGTCATTACTATAGATTCTAAGTTGTTACCAGTTGACCTTAAAATAAACTACTATTAGTAGTACTGTATTTTTGGGAGTTGTAGAAATATTATCGGAGATTAACTGGCCATCAGAATTTGAATCCACCAGCGGGAGCGTTGCCGTCAGTCGGGGCTGAGAACATCATCTGGCCGGCGCCGTCACCGGCGGCAGCGGCGCCCGACTCGTTGCCGCCGCCGTCCTCGTCGTTGCCAAAGAACTCCTCGATCATTTGGAGTGACATCTCGTACACTCGAGGATTCTCGTGCTCCTGCAGGGCTTCAAGTTTGTCTAATCCACCGCAGCCCTCGATAGCGATGCACATATCGTCGGCCTGGTTGTACTTTTTGGCCAGACTAAGCAGGGCGGTAAGCGACTCCATCACGATGCAGACAATCTTGGCCTCCTGCACCGACAGCATCTCGCACAGGGCTGGCACAACATTCTGATTGGCCAGGTAGCTGATCTGGGCCTCGTCGCCGCCAGTAACCATGTTAGTGAGGGCCCAGGTGGCCTCTTTCTTGGCTTTGAAATCGCCATTAATAACTATGCCAATTAGAGGCGGGATCAGGTTGTTGTCGATCACCTGGAGGATTTTTAGTTTTTTAATGCTTGTTTCGATACATATCGGAATACAGAAAATTTTAAGTTATGTGTATCAACAAGGAATTTTCTGAATTTCAATATTTAGGTACGCGATGGCAAGGAAAATTCGTAAGGTGGACTGTTTAAGGACATTGGGGAAAAGGGTAAGGCAGTCCAGGGCTAGGGGTTGATTGAGGACCTTGAACAGAGGAATAGTAAGGCAGCCCATCAAAGGATTTTGGCGGAGGAGGGTAAGACAGTCCATTGAAAGGTCTTGGGGGAGGAGGGTAAGGCAGCCCATTGAAAGGTCTTAGGGGAGGAGGGTAAGACAGCCCATTGGAAGATCTTGGGGAGGAGGGTAAGACAGCCCATTGGAAGATCTTGGGGGAGGAGGGTAAGACAGTCTATTAGATCTTGGGGAGGGTAAGACAGTTTATTAGATCTTGGGGAGGGAAGACAGCCTATTAGATCATGGGGAGGAGGGTAAGGCAGCCCATTGAAAGACAGGGTAAGGAGGGCATGGCGGACCATCGATGGACCTGATCTACATCTACCAAACACCCAATCATCCAAAAAGTGCAAACCTGCTGAATCTGCGGCTGCGATCCGGCCAAAACATTGGACAGAGCCCAGGCGGCCTCCTTAACAATGTTCGGTTTATTGTGCAGCAGCAGGCGGTGGCACTTGGGCAAAAATCCGGCAGCCAGAGCCGTGTCAGTCTGCTGGTCTGTGCCAGTCACAATATTGCCGATGGTGCGCAGGGCTGGCGTGACAATGGCGGCCTCCGTGTGGTCCAGCAGGGCCACCAGGGTGGGTAGGACACCGCTAGCAATTACCTTGAGTGAGGCGCAATTAGACGGAATATTAAAGCCATTGAAGATTGGTTTCTCTAATGTCAACAGTTAAGATATCTGCTATGCCATTGAGTGGGATTTCCCCGTGTACATTAGTTGGCTTTTGTTGGTACAGAGTTAGCAAATGAGTTTTCGCATGTACATTTCTATAATGTACACACCAATGAGATTCTTCAAAATACATCAGCATGAGATTCTCTATAATGTACATCAGCATGGGATTCTTCAAAATACATCAGCATGGGATTCTCGAATGTACATCAGCATGGAATTCTTCAATGTACATCAACATGAGATTCTCCAATGTACATCAGAATGAGATTCTCCAATTTACATCAGTACGGGATTCTTCAATGTAGCTCGTACATCAGCATGAGATTCTCTATAATATAAATCAGCATGGGATTCTCCAATGTACAACATCATGAGATTCTCCAATGTACATCAAACATGGGATACTCCAATGTACATCAAACATGGGATTCTCCAATGTACATCAAACATGGGATTCTCCAATGTACATCAAACATGGGATTCTCCTATGTACATCAAACATTGGATTCTCCAATGTACATCAAACATGGGATTCTCCAATGTACATCAAACATGGGATTCTCCAATGTACATCAAACATGGGATTCTCCTATGTACATCAAACATGGGATTCTCCTATGTACATCAAACATGGGATTCTCCTATGTACATCAAACATGGGATTCTGTTACATACTCGTACATCAGCATGTGATTTTGGCACATTTCAGCATTAGTACGTATAACTAATTTTTCTGGACACTTCATTATCCATTCTGTTAAACACTGTTGCCTTTGAATTACCTGTCCAATAAGATCATTAACGGCGTCGGTAACGTAGCTCAGAGCCCAGCAGGTGTCCTGCACCACCTCCTTGTGCGGCGCCTGCAGCAGGGCGGCCATAGCCGGCAGGAGTTCCAGCACGGCGCTAGCTGGCGGTGGCGGATTCTTATTGCGGCACAGGTTGCTAACTAGCCAAGCGCAGTTGCCTAGCAACGAGACGCTATTATCCGAGCCCGAGCTGCTGCTGCTAGCGGCGATGGCGGAATCGCGTGACACCCGCTGGAGCAGCCGGAGCAGCGGCTGGACAATTCCAGCTTTGATGGCGCGGTCGCGCAGCTCGGAGCCATCACCAGCGATGTTGCCGAGAGCCCAGACGGCCTGCTCGGCCACGTTGAGATGCTCGGAGTTCAACAGTTCAATCAGGGGCTGCAGGGCGCCGGCGTTAACAACGGCGCGAGTGTGCTGAGCCTCACCGCTGGCTATGTTGGTGAGGGCCCAGGCCGCTTCGAATACCACCTGTGATGGCGAATTAATGGCTTAATAATAGGCACTGCACAGTCCAATGCTTGATGCGTTTAAATATAGTACCGATGCAAGAAACTGTAGACTTTGTGGGACACAATACACATTCACTCATCCGAGGGTGCAGGGACACAACACACATTCAGTGTCGGAGTTGTGAAGTGTCGGAAATATGAAGCGTCGGAGATATGAAGAGTCGGAAATATGAAGAGTCGGAGATATGAAGTGTCGGAAATATGAAGTGTCGGAAATATGAAGAGTCGGAGATATGAAGTGTCGGAGATATGAAGAGTCGGAAATATGAAGTGTCGGAGATATGAAGTGTCGGAGATATGAAGTGTCGGAGATATGAAGTGTCGGAGATATGAAGTGTCGGAGATATGAAGTGTCAGTGAGATGAAGTGTCAGTGAGATGAAGTGTCAGTGAGATGAAGTGTCAGTGAGATGAAGTGTCAGTGAGATATAAAGTGTCGGAGATATGAAGTGTCGGAAATATGAAGTGTCGGAGATATGAAGTGTCAGTGAGATAAAGTGTCGGAGATATGAAGTGTCAGTGAGATAAAGTGTCGGAGATATGAAGTGTCGGAAATATGAAGTGTCGGAGATATGAAGTGTCAGTGAGATAAAGTGTCAGAGATATGAAGTGTCGGAAATATGAAGTGTCGGAGATATGAAGTCGGAGATATAAAGAGTCGGAATATGAAGTTTCAGTGAGATGAAGTGTCAGTGAGATGAAGTGTCAGTGAGATGAAGTGTCGGAGATATGCAGTGTCGGAAATATGAAGAGTCGGAGATATGAAGTGTCGGAGATATGAAGTGTCGGAGATTTCAAGTGTCGGAGATATGAAGTGTCGGAGATATGAAGAGTCGGAAACATGAATTGTCGGAAATATGAAGTGTCGGAAATATGAAGTTTCAGTGAGATGAAGTGTCAGTGAGATGAAGTGTCAGTGAGATGAAGTGTCGGAGATATGCAGTGTCGGAAATATGAAGAGTCGGAGATATGAAGTGTCGGAGATATGAAGTGTCGGAGATTTCAAGTGTCGGAGATATGAAGTGTCGGAAATATGAAGTGTCGGAGATATGAAGAGTCGGAAATATGAAGTGTCGGAAATATGAAGTGTCGGAGATATGAAGAGTCGGAAATATGAAGTGTCGGAGATTTTAAGTGTCCGGAAATATGAAGAGTCGGATATATGAATAGTCGGAGACATGCAGTGTCAGAGAAATGAATGTCGGAGTTGTAAAACAAGCTGCTTTACGGAGATATGAACACCCCTAATGACAGCGCCTATACAATGAGCCACACTGACTGGCTGAAACTATTAAAGCATGACAATAACGCAGGCCAATCTGCACCTGGTGATTAGCCGGCTTGGTCAGGGCCACAACCAGCTCGGGCAGCACGCCCCTATTAACGAACTCATCAATAGGCGGGTGCCGCTCCTTAGACAGAGCCCGTCGGCAGGCCTGGATGGCGGCAAACTGATCGGCAGGAGATCCGGACTTCATAGCCTTGCAGATGTCGTCAATGCTGGCATTAGCCAAGACGTTATTGGCGTCGCGTAGCGGGCTGAGCACTTTGCCGCTGGCCTGCTGCTGACCGTCGCCAAGGGCCACGTCCTCGTCGTCATCCCCGGCGGCCAGGTCGATATTTCGCCGCTTCATCATCTGATCAGTTTTGGACGCTTTGCGCAGCTCAACGCTTGCGTCGTTGCGACGACGGCGCAACTCTTCGCCATCTTTGTCTTTGTTTTTGTATAGGCGAGACCGCTCAGATGGGGTGCGCGATGTGGAGTCCATGACTGACTGTTGCTGATGATTAAGTTGGAAATTGAAAATTAATTTGCATGCAATTCACAATTGCAGCTTTTGATTAGCATCTAATTCAATATATTGATTTTTAGTTGGGCACTGACTTGCTTAGCATGAAGCAAAAATCTAAGACATTTTTCTTTGTAACTCTGATTAAGGGGTTGTAGCCTAGTGGTCAGAGCGTCGAACAAACGACTTGAAGGTCGGGGTTCGATTCCCAATCGCACGGGAACAATTTATGTCCTTGAGCAAGACACTTAACTCTGCATTGCTTCAATTCACCCAGTTGTAAAATAGGTGCCAGCATTCGATGGGGTAATTTTATAGTAGGCCTTTAATCTCATAAATAACATTTATATTTGCATTTATAACTTAATATATATATTCAGCAAATTAATTATATTTTGTCCCAGAGCTCTTATTTATTCTACTGTTAATCTTACTTGCTGCCACCAAAGTTGTCAAAGGGGTTACCTTCTGTCGTTATAAATAATCTCACAATGCTACCAGATATTACAGGGTTAATTCCTATACTTAATTTAATGTACTTTTGTACAAAGAGAAGTGTGACTAATTCTATCTACTTCTATCTGGGTAGTGTCTATTTATCTTACTGGTAGCATCTTTATATGTACTGTACTCTTTGGTCTAAGTGGTCTAATGGCACTGTCTACTGGCCCATTCCATATAAGATGGACATATTTGGAAAATAGAAAAAAGTCAATATTTTTGCTTGTCATTGCCTTATCAGCCAATTTTTTTACCAAATCTTTTTTGTATGTAATGTATACAATCTAAGAATAAATAAATGATAAAATGTTGGATTAGTATGTTATCAGTTGGCAAAAAGTTATTTTTGTAAAAAATTGGACATTTTCTAAGCAAAAGACATCATTAAGTTTATGTACCTTTTAAAAACAAATAGAAAGCTTTAGAAGGTAAAAAAAACTATATATAAAATTATAGTACTTGCATCATCAGATAAAAACATTAGCAACCATATAATCTATATAATATTTTTAATATATTAGTACTTTAAAGTTACTAAATTGACAGAAAAAAAATATGTTACGACCATAATGTTATGACCAAAAGGCTGCCTTTTCTTTTGTATCTTTGTTGCCTTTTTGAGTTTATATATTCTAATTAAAGAGTATGACTTCTAAAGATGTTCTTAGTCAAATTTAAAAAAAATTTTTGCAACATATCAAAAATGAAAAATGTTATAAGACTTTTACCTTTTAGTTTCTATATGTCAAAAATCCTGTTGTTAGGACCATAAGTGCCATTCAAGGTTTAATAGCATCTATACTAATGATGACATCTATATGAAACTTTATAAACATATTCTTGACAAAATAATCTTTCATTCAAAATATTGGTTTAGTACATTCTATTATTAGATTTCATTTTATAAGTAAAAATAGTCTGTCATATTACGACCATAATTATATGAAATGGCCCTACTCTATTTATTCCTATAAGTTTTTCTCAGTCCTGGGCATTCCTGGGATCAGAGTGTCATAGATTTATGCTTTTTCCTTGCCCTGAGGCACTTTCCTTGCCTTGAGGCAATTCTTGCTCTTAGCAGTTTCTGATACTCCCAAGAAGGGGATTTGCTACTTTAGAAATGAATAAGTTGATTTGAACAACTTTTTTTAGAGATTTAAAAAGAGCTTATTAAGTTTGCTCAAAGTTTGAGAACTCTTAATGAGTTAAGGCAATAAAGTTTATTTTTCTTGGCCCGCTTTGAGCTTCTATTTATACTATAATTTCCAATGCATTTTAAACAAAAGTTAATATTTTTGATAATAACAACATTTAAACAAAAATAAAAATAATTTCTTTTTTGCATAAATTTAACTATATGCATTTCTAAGAAAACTTAGCAAAAACATAAAGTCTTTTTTGTGCATATAAAAATAGGCTATTATTTTAGGCTCAATTTGTTTATTATATATAACTAATATCCACACTTCTTGATGCTCTGGTTTACCTTATCGTGCCTAGAATAGATTATTAGATTATAAAGAATAAAGTAGAATTAGATACAAAATATAGAACATGTGCCCTTAATTTGCAATAAGTGTTTTTGCCTTTGCAGTATTTCTTTGCTTTAAAAATTAAGGTCTACATTATTATTAGCCTATTTATTTTGTTCCCTTTTGGAACTTTCTGGTATCAAATTGTGGCTGGAGTTAAGGCAAGTGGTGTCAAGGAGTGGTATAGTTTTAAGGTAAAATGGCAAGAGTAACTATCACTATATCTTATGAAGGTTAAATGCCTTATCATCTAATTAGTATTATATAATATGTATTCAATGCAAAAGTTAATTATATGTTCTGTGTTATACCAGGTTTTTGAGCTATAATTTTAGACTTTGTGTTGTATGTCTGCAGGTTCCAATAGGGTTTTGTTAAGTTGACCTATTTTAATTCAAAATTCTCAATTTTTCAAGAAATAACATGATCATGTGACTCAAG
Organism: Macrostomum lignano; assembly: GCA_002269645.1. Lineage (NCBI taxonomy): Eukaryota > Metazoa > Platyhelminthes > Macrostomidae > Macrostomum > Macrostomum lignano. Next base: position 283,856 of record NIVC01000889.1, on the reverse strand, counting down.
AAAACAATATTAAAATGGATATTACATTTATAACTTAAATCAAAGCAACTATATGCAGCATAGTTGATAGAGTTTATCTTTAACTAACAAAGTCTTCCTGGCAAACCTTTTATTAGGAAAAAATGTTTTGTAAAGTATTTTTTATATTCATTATTAGAGTCATTATATTGTCATATTTTGGATTTAGTCAGTTATCCTATATACTATTCTTATAGTTCATATATTCATATATTCATTTTCAGTTTTGTATACCAAAATCAATATACCAACTTTTAAAAAGGTCATTAAAGATTTAATAATACATTATATCATAGGGTCTATTAAGTTATAGCTTGATTCTACCGCTTAGTCACCAAATTGTTACAGGGTTAACTCGACTCAGGATTTAGGACTTTCTTAGAATTGGGATAATGTTCAATTCTCATTATTATGATTATGCCTAGGGTTGCTCCTAGTGGCATAGTGTCTAAGTGGCAAGATACTATCTATTATACTATTTACTGTCTATCTATTATAGATATTAGGCTCTTAATAGGGAATTGGGAAAGGGCAAGGTGCCTAATAATTGGGAGAGAAAGTTGGATAGGGAGGGAGGCAGGATGCCTAATGTTAAAAGAGGGGTTAAGAATAGGCAAAGGCTTGGGCAGACAATAAGTCTAGAAAGGGGAATTAGCAGAATGCTAGATTAGACTAAGGATCTAGGGATTGGAAAGGCAGCACACTTGTTCAATTGAGAAAGGGTGAGATAATCACTTGGGAAGGGAGTGTATGCTCCTTTTGAGAGAAGGAAAGAAAGGCTATACGCTTATAGCTAAACAAAACCTTTTAGGGGAAGGGCAGGTAGGGTGCCTCCAAATGAGTGACACAGTCAACTTTTAGTAGCTTTATTTATTAGCTGATATATATAATGATTTTATTAAATATGGCAGCTAAATTCTAACAACATTAAACAGGATAATAAGTATTTCATGCATATTAAGGCAAAGTATGATATTTAGGCAATCGTAATAGACAAAAAAAGAATAGAAATGTTTTGCTAACAAAAAATATATAATTTTCACAATGTAGTAACAACTAATGTAGCTTTATTAAGGCAAAAGTATTAGGCAATAATGAATAGCTATTATTAAAACAATTATTACTATATCAATTAGTCAAAACTTTTGTAAATTTAGCATTTTCAATATCTCAAGTTATAAAATAGCTAATTGCAACATGTATTATTATATTTAACGATCAAAATTGTCCACACACAGACACATAGACAGAGTTTTGATTTTTATAGGTATAGCAGTGGTGGGAGTGAGGTGCGAATTCGCGCCTGGCGCGAATTTCGGGATTAATGGCGCGAATACGCGATTTCTGAGGCGAGGCGCGATTTTTTTTAATGCTCAATGCGCGAAAAATGTTAGCTGATTTTGCTTTACTTTGCCAGTGACTGCCACACCCCCAGTGTCTCCTACAGCTATACTTTCACTTGTAAACTTATTGTTGTTTAAATAAACTTGTGTAATGCTGAAGAATTTTGTAGTTTTATCAGACATTTAAGTGTCTTAGTTTTATTTAGCAATTTTAGAAATAGAACTGAAACTTATTCTTATTCTATTCTTGGAAATCAGTAATCCGTTGTGACTAAAAATTGAATACCAAGTTAAGACAACACTCATAGACTAATAGTTTTCACTACAGCATCTCTTCCATTTTCGCCTTCCAGTGCTACTGACAATTGTTATTAAAATTAAGCTTGGCGAAGCGTGTTCAATGGAACAACAATTGGTTAAATAAGCTCGACTATAATGGTGACGTCATTGGTCTTTGGGCACGTAAGCGAGACGACTTTAAAGCAGATTGTGCCTGGTGTAATGTTGATTTTGTTTTTCGAAGTGGCATTACAAACTTTAAGAGCCACTCACAGGCAGTAAGTCATCGCGAAATTTCGAAGGCCCGTCGGAGCAGCAGCTCTCTCAAGATGTTGATGGCAGGGGCATCCGCAGGCCAGGCTGATCAGAGTATTGGCGGGTCTTGCGAGCCAAATGACTTAAGTCACTCTGCGAAAGTCTTGGAAATTCATTTTATCACAAGGATTATTATTAAAAATCGTAGCTTTGAGTCTAAGGATGACGCTGTTGAGGACTTACGTGCGATTTGTCCCGACTCCAAGTTTCCGACTGCAATACAGCTTCATCGATCAAAGATTTCTTACCTCGTGTCTCACGGCCTCTTTCCCTACCTGAAAGAGGTTATTCTGGCCGATGTTTGCAGCAACAGCAAGTCACCAGACTCAGGCTTTTTTTCAGTGCAAATTGATGAAGCCAATAAGAATGGAAAGTTTCTCAGCATCCTTCTGCGATATCTTTCAGAAAATAGTACCAAAAAAACCATGAAGGCCAAATCAGTCTGCATAGATTTGCCTATGTTGTCTTCTACAACTGCCGCAGCTATTTCTGCTTCTGTTTTGCAGATGATTTTGGAGTGCAACCTCAACAAGTCAAAGTGTGTCGGAGTGATGTCGGACAGCTGCAACACCATGCGGGGCTTCAAGAGCGGAGTAGTAGTTTGACTTCGGGATGACCTTCGAAATATCATTGATGTAGGCGGCTGCAGCCTTCATCACATCCACAACGCCGCAAAAAACACTTGCGACGCTTTGGACTTAGGTCTCAGCGTGGAGACACTAGTGCGCGACCTCTATTGCCATTTCAAGTTTTTGCTTGACGAAAAGGACCGCTTACATGTCATTGCAACTGAATTCGATGAAGTGCGAAAGCTGGCATTTATTCGGCCAGTTGACACCTATTGGCTGCAGCTGTTGCCGGTAGTTGAACGAGTTTTGCGACTGTTAGAGCCTCTAAAAAAGTACTTCTTCAACTCTGCAACTAAGGAGCATGGCGTAAAATTTAGCACACTCAAGGCCCAAGTTTGTGACCCCAAAGTCGATTTTTTTCTTCTATTTTTGTTCGAAGTTTTGCGTCCTCTGCAGAAGTTTGAGCTGTTGTTCCAACAAGAAGACTGCCAAATATTCCGGCTGTACAAAGTGCTGAATGACCTGACACGCTGCTGGCTGTTGCGCTTTGTCTCACCAGTCAAACTACCCGCCAAAGTCTAGAAGCTGGATTTAAAGGACAGTTCAATTTGGCTGCCCCATCTGCAAATCGGCATGGGGGAGCAGGCTAGGCGTCTCTTCATTGAGATGTCTGCTAGTGACCAACAGGCCTGTCTAGCTTTGGTGAAAGCGTTCTTTGTAAAGGGAACAGAGAAACTCTTTGAATATTTGCCGCTGAGCAGCTCCACTCTTTGTGCCTGCCAACTGCTGGATCCAAAAAGCAGACAAACGGTTTGTTCAGTGGGTTGATACCATTGCCAGGCAGCTACCAACAATCATGACAGCAAGCGAGCTCGACATGTTGCGAGTTGAGGCTTGTGCTCATCAACAAGATGTGCTGATTGCTGAGTTAGACATTGAATCCGAATCGGCTAGTAACTTCTAGGGAAAGGTTGCCGCAGTTGGCAATCGCCCACTTCTTATGCGCATAGTATGTGTGCTATTCGTCTTGCCGCATGGCAACGCGGAAGTTGAGAGAATTTTCAGCAATCTTAATGATGTCGTTACAAAGAAGCGCTCCACTCTTGGAGCGCACACCATTAAGGCACTAGTTGTCGCGCACTCTTGCCTTGCTGCTAAATGTTGGACAGCTGCTACGCTACCAGTCTCGCTTAGGTTGCAGAACCTGTGCAACAGCGCCTATGCTACGTACCGCCGACGGCTAGAAGAGAAGCAAGAAGAGGAGCGCAAGAAGAGGGAAGAGCTCAAGAAGAGTGTCCTCTCTGAAATTCGAAATGAGAAAAGCGCAAGCAAGACATTCACAGACTTAGAAAATTCTGTTCTGGAGACTAACGAGCAGATAAAGAAAAAGCAGAGGGATGATGCTCAGAAGCTGTTGCTGGAAATGACTAAGGCGAAGGAGGACCGAGATCGTGAGCTGGACGACCTGCAACACAGACAAGACAAGCTGCAGAAGAAGAAGCTGAAACAGGCCGAGAAAATCACTGAGACGGTGCTCAAGCATCGAGCTATTGAGCAGTCATTGTCGAACCCTCTGCCAGAAAGCGTTTAACAGAAAAAGTTCCGCTCTGGATAATAACAGCGTGACAATGACAATATTGAACAATTAGTCGTAATGTTTTTTTAGGCTAATGCTATGTTAGTTGCCTTTTACTTGCTTAAAATTACATCTTCCAAAGTTAGATATGCTCTCGTATATAGCTTTTGATTTCATATACTAGATTTAGTCTAGCTTGAATTATAACAAATGCAAGTTACGATTATTTCGAATTTAATCTTTAGCAATTCAATAACTTTCATTTAAATAATTCATTTGTAAGACCTAATAAAATGCAATACACGAGACCCACGAGTGCGAGTAGCGCACTATTGTCTATGACTACGATGTTAAATTATAGTCAAGCTGTTGCAACAACACAACAATCGTTTTTTTTCAATCAGAGTTACTCTTTTGAACATTATATAGTCAATGTATGGCAAAAAAAGATTGACACAAAAAACTTGCGGTGCAAAAAAAATTGTAGGCGTGAAAAAATGGGCACTCCTCACTCCCACCACTGAGGTATAGATTGATAGAAAAGTATAAATGCAATTTATATTTTTTATAAAAGTATACACAAATTACAAAAGCACAAAGTTTATTAATTTCTTTCTATATTTTCTGTATTCTTTTCTGTAGTCTTTCTATATACTAAAAATGAACCCTAACTATTTGCATTTTTATTTTAATATAGAAATTGAGTATTGATATATAGTCATATTATAAAAAATATTATTACATTTTTATAATTAAACTTAAACTTATTTAATTATATCAGTAGAGATTTAAAATAATAACTGTATATCTAATTGTTTACTTTATTTTTCTTTATATATAAAAATTACCTTTATAGCATTACAGATACATTTCAAATTTAATGTTCCCATATTTTTATGTATTTTAATTTAATATAACATTTTAATTAATCAATTTGATATTGAAATTCTTATTTATTTTGTATTAATGTGGCTTCTATATATATTTAGTATAAATATGTGCAAAATTGTAACTTTTTCAGGTCAACATGATAACTATTAATAAACTAAATAGTTGTGGTCAAATAAGTCAAGAATTGACTGGACTGGTTTTTATGCATACTGCAATAAGTAATTTACTTGTCATTTCAGATCTTTAAATTCAGAATCTAAGTGCTATTTTGATTTTTGAGTATTTTTCTAGATATTTTTTTCATATACAGGTCAGAAAAATGAAGTAAAATGACCTATTGTTATGAATAGAAATCATTAATTAAAATGGCTTTAATCCTCTAATATCAATATATTGCCCTTATTGCCTTTATTCACAGATCCAAAATTTCAACCGGTCAAGCTCTAATAGCCAGGTTTTTTCTTTGCTCTTAAGAGATTCCACAGGTGAAATTAAAGTTTCCATATTTGGTGAACAGTTGGAAGCTACCTGGGAAAAGTGCAAGGAGGGCACTTGTATTAGAATCAAAGGTAATAGTTTGAAGATTATTGATTCTTAGTTTAATATAGCTGTAAATGTGCTAGAGTTGAGACTAGATATTGATAAGGATGGCAAAGTGGACATTGCTGAAGAAGTGGTTTATTGCATGTCGCACTTCAACTTTAAAAAGGTTAAGGAAATGGCCAACATTGCTGTGAATGGGTAAGAAGTATTTATGAAGTTTCTTCTCAAAAATATAAAAATTGATTTATTTTTATTATATGATTTTTATGAAAGCTTTTTAATTGTAAATATAAGGTAATGCAGACAAATTTCACTTCATTCTCTCAGTAGCTATTTTCTGTCTAGTTTTTTAGATTATACTTTTTTCGAAATCAGTTAGACATAGTAGACATAATAGGCCTAATGTTTTAAATTATTATTTAATGTTAAAGTAAGCACATAAGAAACAGTTTTTTTTGCAATAAAAAGTAAAACTTGCATTCAAAACCAATCTTTATAACTTGCCTTGAAATATATAGCACTTTGCCTGCATATAAAGAGTAGAATCATACAGGATTCATTTTTCAATTATTTTTCTGATGAAATACTTTATGTAAATATCAGCGTATTACAAAATTCTAAAAATATATCTAAATGCAAAGATTTTCACTAAGTTTAATTTTGAACTTTTTATGTGCAATGCTACTTACCTATTTGAAATATTTTATTTGGTTTCATTTCTGCATCAATTCAGCATCAGTACCACTTTGGAAGACCAAAATTATTTTTTATCCAAATGAAACAAACTGTAAAAATACTTTACTGCAGGGCCCATACAAAAATGAAGTTTTTTTAAACAGAATTCTGAACTACCATAAGGATTTTTACAAATCTGTCTTGATAAAAGTACATTGTTTTGTAACCTGAAAACTTGAAAATACAACTCTTAAACATAGATTCCCTGAAAGGGGATGTTTGGCTAGTAAGTAGCTAAAAATCCTTGGCAAAGGTCTTAATGAGACTTGAACTATTTATTGTGAGTTCTGAATGCAAATTAAGTTTAAAACTAGGCCTACTACAAATAATAAATGCATATAGCTCAATCATATCATTCCTAACATTGCATACTATATATAATTATAGTATTATACACATACACTAATCAATGCCAATGCAATGGTAAAATTTGTTCCTGGGTCAGTTCCAAACAATGGCGAACATAATTACAAAGTACACTTTTATTTATAAATATATATCAAATGCCTAAATACTAATAGGTGGCATAGGCCTAGGCCTGTACCAAATCAAATTTAACATAGAACGTCATACTCAGAAGTTCAACAAAATTGACTGCCTCTAGCTCTAGGGCGTCTAGGCTAGACCTAGCCAGCAACTGAGCAACTGTCATAGTGTCATCTATCCTTGATTTAATTCTCATTTTCAGTTATAACGCAGCCACAGAAATTGCTGTTCACAATTTCAAACAGCAATTTATCAATAATAAGACCACGTTGTTTTACATGCGCAATTACAACAGCAACTTCAATTGAAATTACACACACACACATACACCATACCACTGTAGTACGACATTGAATTAAACAAAAAATGAAATTTTCATTGTCGTCAGTTGTCAGTTTGAATTTATGGGACAATCAGTGTGTATAAACAAATTAAAACGCATCGCTTTAATTTAATATGAAACATAATTACCACTGGTGAAAGAAAATATTGACCGTATCCTTAAGTCGCATATATGTATACACATGCACACTATATTAGTTCGCTTCTTTATACCACTGCATAGGGATTTGATCATATAGTATTGGAAAATCCAGATTGTCAAGTACTACTACTACTACTGCTACTTCATATCAGAATTACTGTGCGATCTGCAGAGCAATCTCTATCTACTGTGAATTTTTTAACTCTAAAAGCTACCTTTAAAAACTTCTGACTAGAAATTTGTCTTTCCTGAAGAGAAATGAAGAGAGTCCAGAACAGTCGGGATTTCAGTGTCAGGATTCGATTGGGTTTTACATTGGGTTTTTTAGATCGTACATTGGGATTTTCTGCTGGATGCCGTTCCAACCATGCCATCACCGATATGGGCTTTTCGCCGTCGTGACCTCCCAGTACATCCGCGCTCTACGAGGTATTCATGACATCTGACCGCGGCATCCAGCGGACTGTACAAATCTATATTGTACTGCATATTTGCTATAGAAAAGCATTGTCACGCTGGGCTGTAGCTGAAATAATTATTTTACAGAATTCTGAAATGGTCCTAGCCCAAATGCATCAACGACACAGAGGCGTATAGGGCCTGTACTTAGAGGCGTATATAGGAGCTATATAGAGGCGTAAAGAGCTACATGGATAGCTACGTGGATAGGAGTTCTCCCCAGATGGTTCTCCGTGCGTACAACGTGCCAGAGCAGCTGCATGGTTACCGCCAACATGGCGATCTGCGTGACACGAAGGTTTTGTGGCACCAGACTTCCTACTACATGTATATCGGACTTCTTTTGAGACACGAGCCTAGCTCTGGGAGGTGCGAGCCACCTTCAATGATCGCGGTGATGAAAAAAGCTACCATCCAACCCGTACAGGTATCGTTGTGCCGGCCTGATACACCTATAAGGCTAAGCAAACTGTTGCGCTGTCAGCGAATCCAACTTACAATTCGTTTTATTTTTGGCGAAATAAAGTATTTACGAGCGCAGAAATAAAAACCAAAAAGTACATAAATAAAGCAGCAGCGGACATTACCATGGCCTGAGGAGCGCCTCTATCGAATTTAATAGGAAAGTAAACGAATATGAGGAGTATAAAATGCTGGTGAAAGAAATAAGTACATTTTTGTTCTTGGCATATGGTATAGAACACAGAATACTATATTCTATGGCATCTGTGGCATAAGACCTTACATTCTGTAGCTTGTACAGTAGTTTCTCCGCAATTTAGTATTAAGAGAGCAAGTTCCTCATAGTATCAACAGTCTCGCAGAGAATATTCTCTGCAGTCTCGTACTGCAATGTTAACATTTCTTTAATTGCAAGCTGTAACCAGCAAAGTATTGATACATTAGTAGTAAAAGCTGCATGGTCCGTATACTCGTAAAAGTATGCAAGTTCTATACTGCACGATTCTGGCCTCTGCAAGTATCGGGGGCGATGAGAAATTTACTTTCTCCTACTACTACTACTACTACTACTACTACTACTACTACTACTACTACTACTACTACTACTACTACTACTACTACTACTACTACTACTACTACTACTACTACTACTGCTGCTGCTGCTACTACTACTACTACTACTTACTTCTTCGGGCCTTCAGGCGTGATGGCGCCCATTATCTCTACGCAGTCTGGTGGGCATCCGCGCAATACAAGGTCGCGAAGAGTGGCGTCGCGCATTAGCAACAATTGCCGATTCAAAGCGCTCAGAACTCTGGGGGACTGTAAAAAATGAACAGCAAGGTGCCATCTTCAATGACGATTTTTAACTTTTTTTAATGACATGAGGAAGTTACCTCAGCTAGCATGACGAGTTGGTGCACAAGCTCGCGGCCACCTGACTTGGACAGCCATTCCATCCTAGATGCCAGGTCCCGGATTCGAACCTCCGCCTCGGTGGGATCCAGGAGTTTGCGCACCAGCAGAAACAGGCTCGCATCGTACGTTGCTCGCAGGCACTGAAGCAGCGGCCTCTTCGGGTTCTCCTGTCGATGCGCCTCCGACACAGCGGTCAAGAAGTTCGGTCCGTATTTTTGAAGGCCGACTAGAAGGACGCTGGTCTCTTCCAGCAGCATGGTCTCCTGGTTCTGGACCTCTTTGGCGGCCTCCAACACCGCGTCATCCGAGTAGTTTGCTGGCCAGAGAAGGCCCCGAATCAGCGCCGTGAGCAATCGGGACACTCGTTGATCCCCGAAACTTCTGAGCACGTCCATGATTATTGGGGTGCCGAACTCTGGAGCGGTAATGAGCACGTTGTAGACTACATGTATGCTAATTTTGCACCCTAGTCAGAGAGTTTCTGGCAGTACATCCGGTTGCTCTACTTACGCTTTTTATAGTCCTGACAGATGCAGCTGAGGCTTTTCCGTCCGTAAATGAGCAGTTTGTCAACCATTGCGTAAGGGTCGAGATCCTAGAAAAAAAATAGGTTCAAAACTTTTCTGAAACTTCGCTCGACTAATTAAGACAGGAAATTTAACTAAACTCAAACCTCAACAAGTTGATGAAGATCCATAGCCACTTTGGTGTAGGGACTTTGCAGCAGACCGCTAATGATGCCGCTGATATTCTGGCCAAGCGATTCGCGAAACTGCGCCTCCAAATCCTGGCAATGCGAAGCGATTGCTGCTTTTGCAAAGACAGCAACATAATGAGGGGACAATGTCAAGGTCAAGCATCGGTGGCCGAAAGACTGCAGTGATATAGTAGTTAGTTCACCGGGGGCTAAGGGCACTGACGTAAATCAAGACCGTTACGAGCTCGTATGCCCGTTTCGCTGATAGGTTGCAGATGATCAATCAATCAAGCATCGGAGCCTTGTGTACGAAGTAGGTAATTGATATGGGTCAGCCGAAGGGGGTTGTAGCCTATAGTGACTTGAAGGCCGGCGGTTCGATTCCCGATCCCACCTGGAACAATTTGTGTCCATGAGCAAGAAACTTAGCTCTGCATTGCTTCAGTTCGCCCAGCTGTAGAATGGGTGCCAGCATTAGCTGGGGTATAAATTGAGGGTGGGTGTGGCGACCCCCCAGTTCTTGGACTGAACAGCCGTACGCAGCCTTCAGATGCGCCGCGCAATAGCTGCGGCTGAGCTGTCGGTTGCACATCTGGCCCAATTGGGCCCAATTGGGCCAGGTGTAATAAATTAGTATTATTATTATTATCATTATCATCATTATTATTATTATTAGCCAAGTGAACAGAGCAGAGCTCACAGTGGAGTAGAGCTGCTTCATTCTGTCCTGCAGGGCCAGCCGGTCTCTCAGCGGTTTCCCAACCAGACACGATAGAAGAGCTTCATTTGTTTTTCCTGAAAAAAACACATTTTCAAGTTGACTGTGCACCCGCATGCGCCCGAACATCGCTCAACGACAGCTTATAAAAGACAAAATGCAAAGTTTTTAGCTACAGAATTTCTTTCTATGATCTAGCTTACAGTAGAAAATAGGGCACTTGAGCATGAGTTCTGCGCAGAATCAATACATAGACCCGCTTGGAAACAAAAGAAGCATCAAAGGCAGCTCTAAGATGAAGTGTTTTAGGAACACTGAAAATCGTCATGCGCGAATTGCCATCAGTTTTGTCGAAAGGAGTTACAGGGTTTAGGTGAGTGAGTGTTGCTAAGTGAGTAATTCTCCATGCTCTATTATCATTGTCACACTATTTGAAATGTACTTCTAGCCTAACTTACTGAGTTTGTTATATCGGCACACGTAGTTCGCTTCTGCAACGGGGTGGGCGACAAAGTTAGACAAAGCTAAACTGTTAGGTAGGACAGACAGACAGACAGACAGACAGACAGACAGACAGACAGACAGACAGACAGACAGACAGACAGACAGGCAGACAGACAGACATACAGACAGACAGACAGACAGACCGACAGACACTAAGACAGACAGACAGGCAGACAGACAGACAGACAGACAGACAGACAGACAGACAGACAGACAGACAGACAGACAGACAGACAGACAAACAGACAGACAGACAGACAGACAGACAGACAGACAGACAGACAGACAGACAAACAGACAGACAGACAGACAGACAGACAGACAGACAGACAGACAGACAGACAGACAGACAGACAGACAGACAGACAGACAGACAGACGACAAACAGACAGACAGACAGACAGACAGACACTGATCGACACTAAACACGTACAATGACCGACACTAAATACGCACAATGACCGACACTAAACACACACCATGACCGACATTAAACACACAATGACCGACACTAAACACGCACAATGACCGACAATAAAACACGCATTGACAGACACTTCGAAACATGCTAGAACAGACGCGGAGACAGACTCTAAAAGAAATTCTGGCAAGCAGATGGTAAGTCAGGCCGACATGACAGACTGACTGATCCTTTTTTATCAGTTCAAAGATTTACTCAAATAGTTGCACAGCTCCATAAGCGATTCTGCCGTCTTGTCCAACGAGTCGCATTCACCGCAGCTGGTGGACCTAGTCTGAAATGAGTGCGAGTGTGCCGAATTTAATAGATTATGAATTTCCCAAAATATTATCAACAATAAGGTTGATCATCTCACATAGCTTGAAGCTATCGAAGAATTGGAGTTCTGCCTCCTCGACTGACTGGACTGACTGAAAGGCGTCTGCCGGTGCGTCCGGGTGAGAGGCGGCAGCTTGAGCACTTGGTAAGCATGCTTTGAAAGGGAGTTGGGAATAAACTGAGTTAAATTTAAATATCCCAAAATTTGGGGTGAGTTACCAATGGAGGTTACAGGGCCTCGAGGTGAGTTACCGATGCAGGTTACATAGTCTTGGGGGTGAGTTACTGATGGAGAGTCTCGGGTGAGTTATCGATGGAGGTTACAGGGTCTCGAGTAAGTTACCGATGGAGGTTACAGGGTCTCGAGTAAGATACCGATGGAGGTTACAGGGTCTCGAGTAAGATACCGATGGAGGTTACAGGGTCTCGAGTAAGATACCGATGGAGGTTACAGGGTCTCGAGTAAGATACCGATGGAGGTTACAGGGTCTTGAGTAAGTTACCGATGGAGATTCTCGGGTGAGTCACCGATGGAGATTCTCGGGTGAGTCACCGATGGAGAGTCTCGGGGTGAGTCACCGATGGAGAGTCTCAGGGTGAGTTAACGATGGAAGGTCTCGAGTGAGTTACCGATGAAGAGTCTCGGATGAGTCACCGATGAAGAGTCTCGGGTGAGTCACCGATGGAGAGTCTCGGGGTGAGTTACTGATGGATGATCTAGGCTAGGGTCTCAGGGTGAGTTACCGATGTAGAGTCTCGGGTGAGTCACCGATGGAGGATACAGGGGTCACGAGATGAGCTACCGATGGAGAGTATCGGGTGAGTTACCGATAGGAGTTACAGAGTCGTAGTTATAGAGTTAACAATTGAGTTCGTATGGTCTACTACTAGTTGATAAATAGTGGAAAATACAGTTTTACTCTAAATTTCGGATCAAATTAAAGTATTCTTGTTGTAAAGCAATAGATCGGAGAACTTGTAGAGCTCCAAGATCAAAGTGTCATGGGAGATTTGAATTCTCAACGTTATGCTTAGGATTAAAAGTGGTAAAACTCTCACCTTTCCTCTGGCAGTCATGACAACCCTAATTGCCTCCAGACCGGTTCAAGAGCTGTGCCAGGTAGTCCGTCTCCTAACAGTGGAATCCCCGACTCTCTGGGGCGGGTTTTATCCCAGTCAATGCTTTTTGAGCTCAACTGGTGCACAAAAATTATAATCAGCCAGGCCTTTGTGAATAAGTGATTAAGCCAGTCCCTGCCGTTTCCAGACCGTCCCAAAAAACTTCTGTCTCTGCAACAGCAGCTAATATCGATAATCTCCAAGCAACGATCTTCCAATTCCTGAAAATTCTCCCTCTCCCCTCTGGCCAATGTCGAAAGCCAATGAAGCAAATTTATTCACCGGCCAAACCACCCCGGCTTCCGCTTCCAGGCCTCACGCCTCTCCCTATCTCTGTCTCCCTCACCTGGTGGGCGCTTATCCTGCGCGTTTGCACCCAAAAGTGAATTAGCTGGGTGGTTGTCCCTCTGTTAGTAAGTACACTGCAGGCAGCCAACAGCTATACGGATTGACGTCCTCGCTCTTTCCTCTCATAATTCCTCTCTACTCCCAAAATTCTGGTATATCAGACTGCTAATTGCGCGCATTATGCACGGGTCGATACTGTGTCAGTCAGAGCTGTCATACCTGCCAGAATCAATAGTTATAATTGGTAAATAGGTTCTAAATTTTCATTCTAATATCCCAATACTATCGGAATATGGTCAATCAGTTTTGACAGTCAATAAATTAACTCAGCATTAAGTAGTCGGTGTCGCGTATTTTGCTAATAAATTTGAAGGGGATTAAAATGTCGAAATCTTTTTTTAAAACGGTGCCAAACATTTATTAATAGTAATCATAACGTTTAAATCGGTTCCTGTATATAGTTTTTGTTTGTCTTGATTCGCGAGTCTTTTATGTCTTTAATTTACTTTAAAACAATTGGAATTAACTAATGACAAATTTGAAACCATTTATCAAGTCTGGGGGGGGTAAATAGCTGATGAGAAAATTTTCTAACGTAAAAATGACAATATTACAATCCATATGGATGATCAGTTTAAATAGCTATACTTGTAGAGAAATGTAACTTTCACCGAGGATTTGAATAAAAAACGTATTCCATATTAGAGATGGCATGGTTGGGTTGGGTTACTCACTTTCAGGCTAGTTACAGACCCTGCAGGCAGGATCGGAGTTTATCAAGGAGAGAGTGCGCTTGGCAGTCTATTGAAATGAAATCCTAAACACAGATGAAAGCTGGATCGTAGTAATTACCTGAATTTAAAGAGTTAACTTCAAACTGACTGGTAATAAAAATAGTTCACAAGGCCGACATGATGCAATGAGGTAATTGTACATAAAAAATTACACAGAAGAAAGCTTACGATAAGGATAATAAAAATTTAGACGTTAATCATAAACATACGATCGTGTTCATCGTTTAACCGCTTAGAGCTCCTCGGAGTAGCCAGCGAGCAAGCTAAGAAAGCTTTTCACTTCAAAAACTTGTGCTGCAGCAGCCGAGACGCCTCTGGACGGTTGCTGGGCTCGCGTTCCACGCACAGCTGGTAGAAATCCTGCAGTTCAGCGGACGCCCCCGGAATCTTTGGCATCGGCTTGCTGGACACGACGATTCCCAGAAAAAATAGCGCCTGAATCTCCGAGTTTGGCGGCTCCATTGTGGCCATCTCGAAGACTGTGCAGCCAAGAGCCCACACGTCCGTCTTGGACGTGTAGGCGACGCCTTCGTTCATCGGAGCGAGTATCTCCGGCGCCATGAAGAACGGGGTGCCGCACTGGGTCCGAGTCATCATCATCTGCGAGTTGCTGATCTCGCGAGCGAAACCGAAGTCAATCAGCTTGACGATGCCCGGGTTCGTCAGCATGATGTTTGACGACTTGATGTCGCGATGGATGATTGGCTTTGGGAGGCTGTGCAGGTGGCTCAAGGCTTGGCATACCTGCAATTTACGCGCATAGTTATAATTCTCCTGTCTGTCAAAGGAAGGTTAACTTTACTTGCAACTTCTGAGTAGATTTCCACTGCGTATTAGAATCATTGAAAGTCCCACGTTTCTGTCTTATTCAATCTCAGTAAGATCAGTCAATAACTGTTCATACCAGTCAATAACTGATCAGACCAGTCAATAACTGGTCAGATCAGTCGACTATAGAACCAACGGGACATCTCGTATCGGTCCCGAGACATCTCGGCATCGGTCCCGAGACAGCTCGATATCAGCCCCGAGACGTCTCGGTATCAGTTCCGAGACAGATCGGTATCGGTCCCGAGACATTTCGGTATCAGTCACAAGACATCTCGGTCTTAGTCCCGAGACATCTCGGTCTTAGTCCCGAGACATCTCGGTCTTAGTCCCGAGACATCTCGGTCTTAGTCCCGAGACATCTCAGTATCAGTCCCGAGACATCTCGGTATCAGTCCAGAGACATCTCAGTATCAGTCCCGAGACATCTCGGTATCAGTCCAGAGACATCTCAGTATCAGTTCCAAGACAGCTCGGTATCAGTCCCGAGACAGCTCGGTATCAGTCCCGAGACATCTCGGTATCAGTCCCGAGACATCTCGGTATCAATCCCGAGACAGCTCGGTATCAGTCCCGAGACAGCTCGGTATCAGTCCCGAGACAGCTCGGTATCAGTCCCGAAACAGCTCGGTATCAGTCCCGAAACAGCTCGGTATCAGTCCCGAGACATCTCGGTATCAGTCCCGAGACATCTCGGTATCAGTCCCGAAACAGCTCGGTATCAGTCCCGAAACAGCTCGGTATCAGTCCCAAAACAGCTCGGTATCAGTCCTGAAACAGCTCGGTATCAGTCCCGAGACATCTCGGTATCAGTCCCGAAACATCTCGGTATCAGTCCCGAGACGCAGTAAAGATTCTACGCTCATTTAATTAGAGCCTAGAAAGAGACAACGGAAAGGTATTTGAGCTTATTGTAAGCGCAATTGCTACTGATTTACTAACCTGAATAGTGAACCTCTTAATGCCGCCTTCGTCAATTGGCTTCTTCTGTTTAAACATAATCTCCTGGATGGTGTAGCCAGAAAGTAGCTCGGAAAAGATGTAAAACTTTCCATCCTTCTCCTCGGCTTTGAGGAAGCGAACAATGTTCTCGTGGCGGACGTGACGCAGCAAATCCATGGCCTGCTTCTCCTGCAGGAAGATCTGGCGCCGCTGTGCGCTGTCCATATTGCCCATGGGTTTGATGACCTTCACGGCAACGAACTGGTGCCGATCGGTGAAGGCTTTGTAGACTTTGCCGAAGCCGCCGCTGCCGATTGGCTTCTTCTTGTCGCCCTCCTCGATGAAGAAGTCCCAGGTGTCGAAGTTTTCGTCAATTTCAGCTCTCGGGGTTGACGACTCCCTGGGAGGCTTCGGGTACGACGGAGGCGGGTTCTTCGGCCTGTGTGTTGTTGGAAGGAGCGTCAACGAGAGTTAATCATTCTCAACAAGGTAATTTTACCACTCAACCTCGGATTAGGCGTAAATTCGGAAGTACTTATGGACAGATATAGTGGCTTTATTGATTACAAAACTTAAAATTGCATTGTGATTTTCACGATTTTGCGCCTTTCGACTCAAGTTGCCTCTACTTTACATGTACGAGCCAAGGACTACGAGTACTCAAGTAGAAGGACGGGAAACTACGTTTCTTAGAAAATGTTTAGGAGGCTGGTTTTCACTGAAAAAACACACCATGAATATAGTAACTTTTCGCTTTTTTATATTAAAATTGTTATTGCTTTCGATAAGAGGCAGACCCGATGTTTATCTCTTGATACGTTGTGCTTTTCTTATAGCTCTATGGATATTCATAAAGCTTTTCATTTAGAACATTGGGTCTGCCTCCATAGTGTATTTTTCGGCGAAAACCAGCCTCCTAAACATTTTCTAAGAAATGTTGTTTCCAGTCCTTCTACTTGAGTAGTCCTTGGCAGGAGCTAGCATATGATACGAGAACTTACTGGTCGCTGATGCCTCCCGACTGCAGCAGGTGCACCAGGTGCCGGTTGCCCTGACCGTTGGCAATCTGAGCCGCATTCTTTCCTTTATTGTTCCGCGCATCGACGTTGGCGCCGGCGCGGACCAGCAGGCGCACAACTGTGCAGTTCATGTCGTCAGCGCCGGCGGCCATCATCAGCGGCGTCTGGCCGTCGGAGTCCGGCTTGTCCAGAGCGACGCCGTTTTGATCCAGGTAGCCCAGCAGCTCGTGGTTGGCGTGCTTGGCAGCGTAGTGAGCCACCGTCATGCCGGAGCGATCGGCCACGCGGAGGTTGCAGCCGCGTCTGTGCAGCAGCTGCACCATAGAGAAGCTATTTTTCTCCGCCGCGCACAGAATCGCCGTCTCGCCCTTGCGGTTTTTCAGATCCAACGGAGCTCCGTGATTGACCAGATGGCGCAGGATGTCCTCCTGGTTGCAGTAGGCAGCCCGCAGAGCCGGACTCACGCCGTGATTGTTCTGATGCCCGGAGTTGCAGCCCTCTTTCAGCAGGTACTCAACAGTCTCCAGCGGTCCAACCTGGCAGGCTGCCAGCAGCGGCGTCTCGCCGTCGCCGGTGTTGGGCGTGTCGAGAATTATGCCGTGACTGCGCAGGGTCTTGAGCACAGGCAGGCGCTGGGAGATAACGGCCAGATGAGCATACCCGTAGCCATTCTTGTCCACGAAGCTCAGGTCTTTGGTCCGACTGGCCAACAGACGGACAATCCGGTCAGGGTTGTTGCTGACAATGGAGCAGGCGAGCGGCGTCAGGCCCTGACAGTCGGCCGCGTCAGTGTCGGCTCCGGCGTCTAGCAGCATCTTCATGGCCGTCTCGCGTCCGTTTAGCACGGCGGAGAACAGAGCGGTTCGCTTGTTCTCGTTGCGATGATTCACCCGGCTTCGTTTGATGAGGATTTTCAGAATCTTGTCGTGGCCATTCTGGGCGGCGCAGAACAGCGGAATGTTGCCCTCGCTGTCGGCGATGTTGTAGTCGGCGCGGCATCGCTCCAGCCGCTCGATGATGTCCAAGTGACCGTTCAGGGCGGCCACAAACGCCAGGGTTCGGCCGTCTTTGAGTTGAACGTTGCACGCCGACCGGTCAGGGTTTTGGTCCAACCAGAACCCGATGAGGTCGTCGTTTCCGTCCTGGGCGGCCTGGTAAATGCACCACCAAATTCTGCACTCATATTGCACTGTTCTTCGAATGCGACCGTCAATAGTATCAAACAATTGAAAGAAATGATGAAAGATAAATAAGTCACAATTTTTCAGCCCAGGGATCCTAAAAGCACGAGATGTCTCAACTGTAGAATGTCTGTTTTGTCTCAAGTAACACCTTGAATTGAATGCCCAATGTGGCTTTAAAATGCATTGGCCTAAAAGGAATGTACTGGTTTTTTCTTTGCTTTGAGACTGCTGACAGTTTAGTTACAGTTGCAGTTTTAACTTGTTCGCTTTATGAGCATGAAAAACAGTCAATTACCTTTATCAATTTTTGCAAATGGTTCTGAATTTAAAGTCTGAATTCAACTGCTCGAGGTCTTGAATTCAATGCCCGCCATACGCAGTTTTGGCCATAGACAATCGTCACAGCATTGGTTGAATATGGTTGGCTGTCTTGAATTCAATGCCCCCATCACGGTTTTGGCCATAGACAATCGTCACAGCTTTGGTTGAATATGGTTGGCCGTGCCTTGTGTTCAATGCTCTCCCCATACACCGTTTTCAAGCCCAGCGTCCTTATATTTTAGTACAGTGCATTTTCAATAAAATCATTTTGTCACCTGCAGCAGCTGTGAGCCGTTCATTCGGCCGTTCAACTGCAGCGCCGGCCTCTTGCGCTCCATCATCTTGACAAGGCCGAGGTTGCCCTTGGCCAACGCCAAATCCGCTGCCGTGTAGCCGTTATTGTTCTTCAATCGCAGTTCGGCGTTTCGTTCAATCAACAGTCGAGCTGTCTGCCACTCCTTCTGCATTATCGCCACCATCAGCGGGGTGTCGCCGTCTTCGTCAGTGACGTCCGCGTTGGCGCCAGCGTCGAGCAGCGCCGCCACAGTTTTCTCGTGGCCCTGGTGCGCGGCCAGGTGCAGCGGCCTCAGGCCTTTCTCGTGTTGTACGTCTGGGTCAACTCCGGAAGCGACTAACCGCTGGCACATGGACCCGTTGCCCTCGATGGCGGCCTTGAACAGCAACATTTTATTGTTGCGACCCTGCTCCTGGCGCTGCTGCTGCTGCATCATGCCGGCCAGCAGCTGGGCAAACAGGCTGGCACCGCTGCTGGATTCTGCAGGTATGAGATGTCCGTCAATTTTGGCAAAATGTTCGCTACTACTATTAGTAAACCGAAAAAAACGTAAAAAAAACTAATCCTAATCCAAGTTTGAAGAAAATCAGTTGAGCCATTTTTTCTGAAATCGATCACACACAACATACCTACCTACCGACAGACCATTTTTAGTATATGGATTGCGTTGTGCTACAAATCTTGCCACTTTCTCACAATTAACTGAACTTTATTAACCATCTGGTTATCATCACACAGGTCCATGTGCCACAGGTGAAATCTTAATTAGATGGTTCTAAGCCTGCCTGAAAACTTTCATTTGCAAGAGTTTTGCAAAGCCATGAGTAACTATTAATTCCCTTGAGAAGCTCGTAATTCCCTTCAGAAGCATGTAATTCCCTTGAGAAACTAGTAAGTCTTTTGAGAAGCTTTAGTAATTCCCTTGAGAAACTAGTAATTCCCTTAAGTAAGTCCGTTGAGAAACTAGTAATTCCCTTAAGTAAGTCCGTTGAGAAACTAGTAATTCCCTTAAGAGGCTAGTAATACCATTGAGAAGCTCGTAATTCCCTTGAGAAACTAATAATTCCCCTAAGAAACTTGTAACTAGATCAGAACGCAGCAAAAAAGATGCGACTCATTTGATTTGAGAAATCTTTGACGAGTCTCAAGAAATGTCGTTACCTAGTACGCTAAATTTTTAATAATCTTAAGACAACCCAAATTGAGTCTGAGTCCATTAAAAGCAGTTTTCCAATGTTACTTACCGTCATCAAAGAACATACTTTGCTGGCAAATGTGTTCGATATGCAGAACAAGGTTTTGAAGATTATAAAGTTAATCTGGCGCAGTTCAATAAGCCTTATAAATAAATAAATGAATAAATTCTAATAACTGCAGCTTAAATGCTATCAGTTTTAGTACCTTGAAATTAAAGCAGGCGTACAGGCTGCAAGGGTAGAGAGAGAGTGCATGCAGGGAACAGTGTACACTGGCCATTTTGCACAGGAGAGTACACCAAATGCATGACTGTACAGTGGCATAGCAGCAGTGCGCTATGGCAGTAATTGAGCTTGAGCAAATCTATGTAGATTTTTTGGATCCTTATACGAGCATATCATGGAAATGCAAAATCATATCTTGCATATCACATCACGTTTGTTAATTTCTTTCTGTTTACTGTTCCTTTATCTTTTTATGTTTACAAGTACGCGTGCTCTCAAAAAGTGAGGACTGAAATTTAGTTCAATTATTTATTATGCATGTTTGAGCACTCACTGCATATGACCAAGAGAACGTGAAAGCTTCATGCCGTGCTCCCTGGGGTGCCAGAAAATATGTAAATGTACATGCGAGGTCATACTTATTACTGTGCCAATGCGCGCAGCAGGGATGTACAGAAAACGTTTACCATAGAGAAAATTTTGTTGTCTATGGTCTTGATTTGTCTGTGTGCAAAGCTCTTTTCTAAACATTCTTTAAGAGCTATGCAGCTCGACTCCGAATATAATGCGGTTTTCAGGGGACACTTATAAAAATTGCATGGACATTTTTTCGTTAAGATGGAGTAGTCAAGCGGAAGAGTACCGAACAGGGGCCAATGACATTGGTAATGTATTGCTTAAACTATATCAGTAGTGTTTAAATACTAACGTTTTTTGCGTTGTTTTGCATTTGCAAAACAATATAGAAAACGGAGTAGTGCACCCAAACGTTGTCAAATAATACGATCGTAAATACACGAGTCGGTAGATGTACATGCATGATGCAGACGAAGAAATCAGACAGTACATTTGCGCCAACAAGTCATGCGCACTTAAATCCGCGATATCGTTTTATTGGAAGGTAATTAATACAGGACTTGCCTGTTTTTGCAAAGATTAGCGGTTGATTGACACTAAAACCGAGAAGTCATATTTGATCAATCTGCATACAATCAAAGTATTGATGGTTACGTCTTTTTGCTTTATAATGGAAAATAATATATTGAAAGTGTATTTTTACGTAAAGCCACAGCCTTTAAAAAAGTTATAAGAAAAGAACCAATGCTTCCCTCAAGACACAACAGCATGTACGACATAGTGGTCCTTGCTTAAGTGGTCTCTGGATAGTGGATCTCTGGACAGATGCTTCACAGCGACCCTCAGATACTTTAGCTTCAAGTTAGTACATATGCAGGTTCCTAATAATTTCAGTGCGTTTCTACTACCGCTAATTATTTTTAAGAAGTATTAAACTTTTTTTGTAAACTTTTTGCATGCAATAACTTGGTTGAACAATTGAAAAGTTGAAAGCACGCACCGTTTTTCCCAGTGTGTTGTTTTACTACGTCCGCGCAAATCTTTCGCACTACTTTAAATGATAATCAGTTGAACATGAACTTCTCGCACTCTGCGTTTTGATCGTATGGTATTTTAATTAACTTTTAGTCATGTGGCAACTTAGCCAAAATTTGTTAGCTGTAATTATTCTAGTAATTTTCTTGATTAGCACAGCCAGAGCCCAATCCTCCGGTACCCCTGGCGATCCGATCGGGAGCAACGAAAATGTCTCCGAGTGTTATAAAAATCGAAAGCCGAAAATGTGCTTGACAAAATTCTGGAATCTTGCTTACGGTAGAGAGCCAGTCGCTTCGAACACGTGCGGAATGACAAGTCGGGAAAGATTCTGCGTTCAAACGTCAATTCAGGCGACCTCCATTCAGGATCGGTACTGCTTCTATTGCTCCGAGGCCGAGCGGGACAAATCTCACAGCGCCAAGTTTCTGACCGACTTCAACAGAGAAAATCCGTGGAA
Organism: Macrostomum lignano; assembly: GCA_002269645.1. Classification (NCBI taxonomy): domain Eukaryota; kingdom Metazoa; phylum Platyhelminthes; family Macrostomidae; genus Macrostomum; species Macrostomum lignano. The sequence continues at coordinate 261,937 of NIVC01000889.1, read as the reverse complement.
GACATTCTGGCAAAGTCAGACTCTGTATGAAACTCCAACAAGGAGCAGCAAATTTAATGTCAATATTACTATTGACTTTGGTGAGCAAATTGATTGCCAAATTTACTGTAGAAAATACTAAAATATCAATTTTTCCATTTATCTATGAAAAAATTGTCGTTTTTACTTGCTTTTTCAAGAAAAACTTTTTTTATTTACTTTAAAGATATAAAAAGTATAAAAAATCTGATTATTTAGTTTCAACTTTATTGATATAATTTCCTTTAAAAACAAAAGTTATATTTTTTATATTTTGAACTTTAGTATTGTTACGAAAATATTTAAAACCTAACACTAAATTGAAATGTGTGCATTAAAGTTTTCCCAATCAGTCCAATTTCGATTCCGTTTTTTATATAATTTTTTGCTATATTTTTTCCTGAATGTTTTAGTTTTACTTGAAAAATTATTTATGATTCACAATCACAAACAATGCCAGTTTTCAATGTTTTAATTAACTAATTTTCATCCAAGTTTTGACTGCCCTTCCATCCCAGGCATCCAGACGCAGGTCACCTACATCCGACTGCTGTTCCACTCGCCCAGGCCTCACAGCATGGCTATCTACCGGCGAAAGAAGCGCAACCTGCCCTGGCAGCCGTGGGCCTATTTCAGCCGCAATTGTGAGGCCCAGTACAAAATGATCTCGGACGAACAAATCACGGATGGCAACAAGTACCAGCCCGTCTGCAAGTCACACTTCTCCGACATGGTGCCACTCACTGATGGAAACGTGCTGTTCGTGTCCCTGATGGACCGGCTGGATGTCAATGACAAGGACGGCTTCTGGAAAGACGACAGAATGCAGGCAAGGATCGAGTTCTTGAATTGATTGCTGGGCCACTGCACTCTTGGTCCTTCAAGAATGCAATCAACTACTTATACAGCTTCACGGCTACCGTCAGATACTTCAGGGCCCCAGCTACCCCAGATACTTTAGGACTTCAGCTACCCTCAGATACTTCAGGACCTCAGCTACCCTCAGATACTTCAGGACCTCAGCTACCCTTAGACACTTCAGGACCTCAGCTACCCTCAGATACTTCAGGACCTCAGCTACGCCCAGATACTTCAGGACATCAGCTATCCTCAGATACTTCAGAAACGTGTCAATCTAACTTAGTAACTGTCCCCTTCCATGCCCCACGCCGCGCAGGACTGGGTCCTCGCCTCGGACATCCTGATCAGTCTCGACCGGCTCAACACCCACGGCGACACGTTCAGCGCCGACGTGCTTTACAAGTACTTCTACGCCATCACGGACATCACTGTGGGCGGCCGGTGCCAGTGCAACGGTCACGCGGCAGTCTGCAACACCAATCCAACCACTCAGGAGCGCTCCTGCTCCTGTCAGCACAACACCGAAGGCATCCAGTGCGAGAAATGCCGAAAAGACTATAACGACAGGCCTTGGCGCGCCGCCACACAGGAGAACGCGTGGGAGTGCCGGCCGTGTAACTGCTCCGGCAACAGCGAGCAGTGCCAGTTCGACTGGGACCTGTACTACGCCAGCGGCAACGTCAGCGGCGGACGATGCGTCAATTGTCGCGACAATACCGAAGGTCCGCACTGCGAACGCTGCCTGCCGAATCACAGGCGACCAACGCCCGGCGCCAGCGGCTGCGTCGCCTGCAACTGCCATCCTGTGGGGTCGCAGCACGGCCAGTGCGACGATCAGGGACGGTGCGTCTGTCAGCCAGGAGTCACTGGGGACAAGTGCGACAGGTGCCTGACGGGTTACTACAATCTGACGGCTAGCGGATGCAAGTAAGTTCGACTGCTTTCTCGATTTTCATTCATAGTCAGTCCGTTTGAACAGTGTCGTGTGATTCACACCCATGATGGCCAGCTCCCAAAGCACAGAAAGTGTACATGTCTGACGATCAGAAAGTCAGGGCTGGCTGTACACCCAGTGTGAGCGTGTGTACGAGTGCGTGCCTGCGTACTGCAGTATTGGCGTGCTTGTACATGTATGTGCTTAGAAGTCAGCGGAATAGGCAGAGTTGCCTCAGAAGCGCTGGCGGTGGGACGATGCCGCCAAAAGGTGTGTTGCGCCCGAATGTTGAAAACCCTATGATCATTCTGAACACCTTAATTTACTGGTGATTAAAAGTATCAAACCCTTCAGAGCAGATTACTCTCTGATGCCTTAAATCTATCCAGATTTATACTAGCCTCTAAGTTAGTGCTTTTGCACCGAGCATTTGAATAGCTGCAATCAGTCCATTGAGTAGCTGAAAGTTAGTTAGCTAATAGATAGAGTCTGACCCTTGCCTGCTTTTCTGTCACTGGCCTGACCTCCCCGCCACTGTTTCTCTGGTGCTCAACCGGCCTCTTCAATTTGGTTCTTCTTACAAGCTATTCGGTGCTGCCTCACCTATCAGGGCTGAGCAGTCTTTTAGATAACGAAAACCTTAACAAACTATGGGCTTCTAGGCACGACTGAAGCATTGACGGCAGATCTTTGCTCACGCAAAGAAATAAAAAGGCCGCATGACTCCAGGCTAACACAGGAAACAGATATGGAATATCTGACATGTAAATGTTTGCTCGAACTCTTTTTCAGTAGAATAAGTGTAATTGTTTTTGTATTTTAAACCTCCTACTAAACAATTTCATTAGCGCTTTCCAATATGTCGATATAAAATGTGGCCTGAAATTGCAATGTTGCGTTGGGGTTCTTTGTCCCAAATTCGGCGCATTGCTTGAAACCTTTCTGCTATCGAATTCGAATGGGATGGGGAAGAACTGGGTTGGTTAGGGAGGAGAAAGAGAGGAGAGAGAGAGGGAATGAGGGATGGGTGAATCCTCCTGTCTTCTTTGCGCAATGGAACCCAGCCCACCCTGGTCGCACATCAGCCTGGTCCAACGTTTATCGATCGGTACCACACGGGGAGCGCACAGACGAAGGGGCTGGGCTAGCGGTGGACGGCGGTTCAGTCATTGCCATGGTGAATTTGCCATGCCAAGGCCCCCAAGTCATGAAGAAGAGGAAGAATGAATGAGGCTGCTGAAGTGTAGGTGTCCCTTACCCCCCATCCCTAACCATCGGCACTGCGGTACAAGCTGGTGCAATGTTGGTAGCTAAACTGGGACAGTATTTATCGCCAGTATCCCAGTGAACGGGGCTTAGGAGAAAATTTGACGAGAATTGCGCATCGAGATTTCCAATTTGAGGCACTCTCGACTGTTGAAGTGCTTAGGCAAAATTTCACTTTACGCTTCGACTACGCTAGTTGCGAAATCCACAGCGAAAATTTCAAGACAACACTCTTGAATATCCCACTGTCAACTCACACTATCTGAAACTGTCCCAGTACTCACCGTTACTCCAACACCTTCACTCTAACACTGTCACTCTAACAGTGTCACTACCATACTGTCACTCCCATACTGTCACTCCAACATCGTCACTTCAACACAATCACTCCATCAAAGTCACTCCAACACAGTCACTCCAACAAAGTCACTCCAACACAGTCACTCCAAAACTATCACTCCAACACTGTCACTTCAACACAGTCACTATAACACAGTCACTCTAACACTGTCACTTCAACCCAGTCACTCCAACAGTGTCACTCCAACAGTGTCACTCCAACACAGTCACTCTAACAGTCACCAAACACCGTCACCCTGACACTGTTACACTGTCAACTTTAGCACTGTCACTCCAACACCTTCACTTCAGCAACGTCACTCCAACACCGTCACTCCAACACCGTCACTCCAACACTGTCACTCCAACACTGTCACTCCAGCACTGTCACTCCAACACTGTCACTCCAATACTGTCACTCTAATACTGTCACTCCAGCACTGTCACTCCAACACTGTCACTCCAGCAAAGTCATTCCAACACTGTCACTCCAACACCGTCATTCTTTCAAGACCTTGCGGCTGCGCGACCGAAGGCACGGTGAACAACACGGGCGAGTGCAATCCCATAACTGGCGAATGTCGATGCAAGCCGAACGCCGTCGGCCGTCTGTGCAACGAGTGCCGGTCGTTCTTCTTCGGCCTGAGCGCCACCGATCCAGACGGCTGCCAGCAGTGCTTCTGCTACGGGCACAGCACCAGCTGCCAGTTACACCCGGCCATGTCGCTCCAGGACACCGTCGAGAACTTTACCGACGAGACGAAACGGCCCTGGGGCGTCGGCTTCGTTCGACGTAGAATAGATGGCCTGACTGTGGAGGAGGAGCAGAACGTCTCGGCGGCTGACGCGGTGGAGATGTACCCCGAGAGACGCATTGCAGCTGCTTTGGTGGGTGCCCGTGTGGGGTGACAGTGTTGGAGTGACGGTGTTAGAGTGACAGTGCTGGAGTGACAGTGTTGGAGTGACAGTGCTGGAGTGACAGTATTAGAGTGACAGTATTGGAGTGACAGTGTTGGAGTGACAGTGTTGGAGTGACAGTGTTGGAGTGACGGTGTTGGAGTGACAGTGCTGGAGTGATGGTGTTGGAGTGACAGTGTTAGAGTGACAGTATTGGAGTGATAGTTCTGAAGTGACGGTGTTGGATTGACAGTGCTGGAGTGACGGTGTTGGAGTGACAGTGCTGGAGTGACAGTGTTGGAGTGACGGTGTTGGAGTGACGGTGTTGGAGTGACAGTGTTGGAGTGACGGTGTTGGAGTGACAGTGTTGGAGTGACAGTGCTGGAGTGATGGTGTTGGAGTGACAGTGTTGGAGTGACAGTATTGGAGTGATAGTGCTGGAGTGACAGTGTTGGAGTGACAGTATTGGAGTGATGGCGCTGGAGTGACAGTGTTGGAGTGACGGTGTTGGAGTGACGGTGTTGGAGTGACGTTGCTGAAGTGACAGTGTTAGAGTGACAGTGTATTTTAGCTTAACCGATTAATGTAGTGTTGGAGTGACGGTGCTGGAGTGACAGTGTTGGAGTGACGGTGTTGGAGTGACGGTGTTGGAGTGACAGTGTTGGAGTGACAGTATTGGAGTGATGGTGTTGGAGTGACAGTGTTGGAGTGACAGTATTGGAGTGATGGCGCTGGAGTGACAGTGTTGGAGTGACGGTGTTGGAGTGACGGTGTTGGAGTGACGTTGCTGAAGTGACAGTGTTAGAGTGACAGTGTATTTTAGCTTAACCGATGTTTGCCATCACTTCGCCAATACTAAGCGTCACCCCTCAAACCCGCAGGTGGGTCTGGAGCCGCCCTACAACACCCTGTACTTCACCCTGCCGCCCTCAATGCTGGGCGATCAGTCCGGCTCTTACAACCGGCAGCTGCGGCTGTTGATGTCCCTGCCCGAGGACCCCACACCGGACAGCCGGTCCGGTCTTAAGGACGTCGAGCTGGAGTCTCGCGGGCTGGTGTTCTCCGCCTCGTTTGACTCGTCGCAAGGCCCCGACAAGCCGAGGCAGGGCCGGTTCAGCCTGGCCTTCCGCCTCGCGCACGACCCCGCCAGCTCCGTATGGCATCGGCTGAGCGACTCGCGCGAACTTTTCCGCAACGTGCTGGCCGGCCTGACCCAGATTCGAGTTCGGGCCAACTTTCGCGGCGCCAATAGCGGTGGATTAAGTGAGAAGAATTGGAGAGAGGAAAATATTTATTGTCCAATTCAGTGCGCGGTACACTCTACTTAGTTGTTTAAGTAGCAAGTGGCGGTTTTACTGTCGAAAACTAATTTATGACTTTATTGCTTCAGAGACAGATAGAGAGATCAGAGAGACAGGCCGAGGGAGCAGAGAGACAAGCGGAGAGATCAGAGAGACAGACAGAGAGATCAGAGAGACAGACAGAGAGATCAGAGAGACAGATAGAGAGATCAGAGAGACAGACCGAGAGATTAGAGAGACAGACAGAGAGATCAGAGAGGCAAGCGGAGAGATCAGAGAGACAGACAGAGAGATCAGAGAGACAGACAGAGAGATCAGAGAGACAGACCGAGAGATCAGAGAGACAGACAGAGAGATCAGAGAGACAGACAGAGAGATCAGAGAGACAGGCGGAGAGAATCAGAGAGACAGGCGGAGAGAATCAGAGAGACAGATAGAGAGATCAGAGAGACAGACAGAGAGATCAGAGAGACAGGCGGAGAGAATCAGAGAGACAGACAGAGAGATCAGAGAGACAGACAGAGAGAATCAGAGAGACAGACAGAGAGATCAGAGACAGACAGAGAGAATCAGAGAGACAGATAGAGAGATCAGAGAGACAGACAGAGAGATCAGAGAGACAGACCGAGAGATCAGAGAGACAGACAGAGAGATCAGAGAGACAGGCGGAGAGAATCAGAGAGACAGGCGGAGAGATCAGAGAGACAGACAGAGAGATCAGAGAGAAAGGCGGAGAGATCAGAGAGACAGGCGGAGATCAGAGAGGGACAAAGATGTCACAGAGATCGCGAAGGGTACAGGGAGAGCAACCCCCACCAACCACCCTGTAGTATTTGCCAGCCTGCACAGCATCACACTGGAGGGCACGGTGCCCAGGACTGCCGCAGCGGCAGGCGCTCCAGACGCCATCACGATGCACAAATGCGACTGTCCGGAGGGTCACACGGGGCCCATGTGCCAGCGCTGCAAGGACGGCTACCGGAGGTCGGTGCCGAACGCCGGACCCTACGGGGCCTGCGTGCCCTGCGATTGCTTCAATCATTCGGCCACGTGCAACAGCGAGACTGGTGAGCTAGAGATGGGATCCTTTGATTGGGAAGTGGGACTAGAGATGGGATCCTTTGATTGGGAAGTGGGACTCGAGATGGGATTCTTTGATTGGGAAGTGGGACTCGAGATGGGATCCTTTGATTGGGAAGTGGGACTAGAGATGGGATTCTTTGATTGGGAAGTGGGACTAGAGATGGGATCTTTTGATTGGGAAGTGGGACTAGAGAAGGGATCTTTTGATTGGGAAGTGGGACTAGAGATGGGATCTTTTGATTGGGAAGTGGGACTAGAGATGGGATATTTTGATTGGGAAGTGGGGCTCGAGATGGGATCTTTTGATTGGGAAGTGGGGCTTGAGATGGGATTCTTTGATTGGGAAGTGGGACTAGAGATGGGATCTTTTGATTGGGAAGTGGGACTAGAGATGGGATCTTTTGATTGGGAAGTGGGACTAGAGATGGGATCTTTTGATTGGGAAGTGGGACTCGAGATGGGATCTTTTGATTGGGAAGTGGGGCTTGAGATGGAATCTTTTGATTGGGAAGTGGGGCTTGAGATGGAATATTTTGATTGGGAAGTGGGGCTCGAGATGGGATCTTTTGATTGGGAAGTGGGACTAGAGATGGGATCTTTTGATTGGGAAGTGGGGCTAGAGCTGGGATCTTTTGATTGGGAAGTGGGGCTCGAGATGGGATCTTTTGATTGGGAAGTGGGGCTCGAGATGGGATCTCTCGATTGGTAGATGGGGCTAGAGCTGGGACCTATGAATTGGGAGATGAGATATGGACTACGGAATGGGATAGCATTGTGGGAGATGGGACTACGAGCCGTATGTACAGACGGGAATCTCAATTGCCTGGATCTGACTGAAGAGATGGGACCAGCTCAAAATTAGTTACCATGATTCCTGCCATATCCCTCTCGCCACAGGCGAGTGCGGCCGAGTAGAGGGCCGCGGCCTCGACCCCAAGGAGCTCCGGATCTGCGATCACAACACCGTCGGCTTCAAATGCGACCAGTGCGCCGATGGTTACTATGGCAACGCGTCTAGCGGCGTTCCAGACGCTTGCAAGCCCTGCCCGTGCCCCGGCAACTCCACCTGCGCTCAGGATCTGCGTAGAGGCCAGGTGATCTGCACCCGCTGCCCGGAGGGCCTGTCGGGAATTCGATGCGACACCTGCGCGTTGAATTATTACGGCAGGCCGCCCAACTGCCGCAGGTGCGAGTGCAACGGCAATACTGATCCCAACGATCTGCAGGTGCGAATGTGGATTTGGGATTTCGAGTGAACGGGGATTTGACTATTTATTCCCATCTGTAGCTATCCCCATTCTCCTCATCACCTGTATTGATCCCCATTCTCCTCATCACCTGTATTGATCCCCATTCTCCTCATCGCCTGTATTGATCCCCATTCTCCTCATCATCTGTATTGATCCCCATTCTCCTCATCATCTGTATTGATCCCCATTCTCCTCATCACCTGTATTGATCCCCATTCTCCTCATCACCTGTATTGATCCCCATTCTCCTCATCACCTGTATTGATCCCCATTCTCCTCATCACCTGTATTGATCCCCATTCTCCTCATCACCTGTATTGATCCCCATTCTCCTCATCACCTACATTGATCCCCATTCTCCTCATCACCTGTATTGATCCCCATTCTCCTCATCATCTGTATTCATCCCACTCCTTTCTCACCCAGGTGTGTCACCCAGACACGGGCGTGTGCACGAAATGTATCCACGAGACCGGCGGTGACAAGTGCGAGCGCTGCAAAAATGGTTACTATGGCAACGCATTGGCCACCAGCGGAGTCAAGTGCCGTTCCTGCGGCTGCCATCCGGCCGGCACAAACCTGACAGCCACCTGCAACCCGGTCAGCGGCGAGTGCCAGTGTCTGCCAAATGTGGACGGACGCCGGTGCGACACCTGCCAGCAGGGCTTCTTCAACATCAGCAGCGGGACAGGCTGCGAGTCCTGCGCCTGCAACTACACCGGCACCGGCGGCTCCGCCACCTGCCACGCCGACACCGGCGCCTGCAGCTGCCTGTCCGGAGTGGGCGGGCTGAAGTGCGACTCCTGCCTGCCCGGCTTCTTTAACTTCACCGAGCGCGGCTGCACACCCTGCCAGTGCAACCCGCTGGGCATCCGGGACCCCGCTCAGGTATGTACTGCTGCTGGCTCTACTCATCACACTACTGTGCTATTTATGCATGTATTAATATCACTTTTTATGATTACTACTATGATTACTTATTGTTTATTACTACAATACTACAACTCGCACATTACTGCTACTACACTATTACCGTTGCTACCTTTCTGCTCACCTACTTAACCGCCTACCTACCTACCTAAATACCTACCCACTTACTTGCTCATCCTGTTACAGGCCATCTGCGACGCCAGCGGGCAGTGCAGCTGCAAGCAGCACATTGTTGGCGCCAAGTGCGATCGCTGCGCTGAAAACCGGTTCGACGTCGCACGCGGCTGCCCGGAGTGCCCGGACTGCTACGGCGTTGTTCAACAGCTGGTCAACGATCTTCGCTCCGAGTTGGCCATCATTGAAACTCTGTTCGACCAGACTCCGAACATCAGCGCTGTTGGCGATGTCCGAGGCAAGCTGGAGAGGGCCAGGGACAGGGCGACCCGGCTTGTGCGATATCTAGAGACCCTTCTCGGACCTGGTGTGAGTGATCATTGTTAAACGGATACTCTTCTGGGCCCTCATATCTGCTTACTTGTACAAAAACTAAGTCTCCATTATCACACAATCTACAATCTACACTGTAGCTGAGCCAGACAAACCAGCGCCTGATGCAGAATCTGAGCCGGATGCTGGACGAGGCCAGCAACAATCTAGCCAAGGCGGATACGGACTTGAACCAGGCGCAGACATTTTTTTCAAGTCGCCTGCCAGCTATCAAACGAGAGCTGCAACAGCTTAGTCAGGAAATCGATGCCAAGCTTCGACCAATAAATGTGACACTGGAGCAGGCGCAGGCTCTGCTGCAAGACTATCTTGGCCTGGCCGGGGATGTAAACAAGACCAACACCGACTTGTTGGTGAGTTATATACAAATAGCACTTTGTCATTGCTTCTTTGTGTGGCGGTGATAACCATCAGTCCCTCAACCCTCTCTTTCCTAACCGTGCGGCGTGAGGGTCTATCAGTTTCATGGTCAATCCTTCAACCCCTCTTTCCTAACCGTGCGGCGTGAGGGTCTATCAGTTTCATGGTCAATCCTTCAACCCCTCTTCCCTAACCGTGCGGCGTGAGGGTCTATCAGTTTCATGGTCAATCCTTCAACCCCTCTTTCCTAACCGTGCGGCGTGAGGGTCTATCAGTTTCATGGTCAATCCTTCAACCCCTCTTCCCTAACCGTGCGGCGTGAGGTGGGTCTATCAGTTTTATGGTCAGTCCTTCAACCCCCTCTTTCCTAACCGTGCAGCGTGAGGTGGGTCTATCAGTTTTATGGTCAGTCCTTCAACCCCCTCTTTCCTAACCGTGCGGCGTGAGGTTGGGTCTATCAGTTTTATTGTCAGTCCTTCAACCCCTCTTTCTTAACCGTGCGGCGTGAGGTGGGTCTATCAGTTTTATGGCCAGTCCTTCAACCCCCTCTTTCCTAACCGTGCGGCGCGAGGTGGGCCTATCAGTTTTATGGTCAGTCCCTCAATCCTTTTTTCCTAATCTAATCCAATTCTACGCGTTAACCACACGGACAGAAGCGTTTGAAAAGTGTTGACTCCGCATCAAACGAGCTGGAACGCCAAGCGGACGAGCTTCGCCGATTAGCTACCCAACGACTTGAAGAGTCGCGGACTCTCATGAGAGAGCTGGCCGACGCTCCCGAACAGGTGGCCGCGGCTGAGCAGCGGCTTGGCCAGGCTGGCCGAGAGGCTGACGCGCTGCTAGAATTGGCCAACCGGGCGGAGGCTGCCGTGGAGGCGGCAAGAGAAAGAGCGACAAACTTTACGGCCAGGTATGGCTTTTCCGTCCTTAGGGCGATGTATTATTTGACACGAAAATCATACGCTCGTATTACCGGTGGCTTCGCGATTGACACTCATGAGGTTTAGCCCCCACGCGTTACCGCTCTGTCGGTTCTGACAAACTGAGCATCTGTGTAAAATAGCGTAAAACCATGAAATCTCGCAGGTACCACCAGCTGCTGAGCCAGCTGCCCCAGCCCGACTCCACCCAGCTGAAGAAGCTCAACAATTCTCTCGACGATCTGTCCAAGCTCAACGAGCAGGTGAAACGCAAACACGCCGACGTTTCCGACCGCATCCGAGGCGCCCAGGCCAATCTCACCCGAGTAGTGAACGGGGCCGAGACAGATTTTAGAACCCAGAACGACACTCAGGCCAGGACGAATCAATTCTATAGGGACCTGCTGCGACAGAAGGCGGAAGTTCAGGTTCGAGGACCGTTTCTTCCTGTCTCATTATCAAATCATCTAATTTCCCCTTTATCACTGCCTACTCAAAATGAAGCATTACTTACTAACTCTGGTAACAATAATTTCTTTCAATTGAAGGCAGACTGTTGTCTAAAAAAATCAAGATTCTAAATTGTGCAATCAATCGCGAAAAATTTCAGGAGCTGCTCAACCGCTCTCTGAGCTACAATGCCAGCGCACACGAGCTGCTAAAAAAGCTGAATAACTACAAGGACAGCATCGAAGCAAGCCGAACTGACGCTCTGTTGAAAATTGAGGAGCTGGCCAAAGTTAGAAACGTTACCATGTCGGCAAACTCGACTCTGCAGGAAGCTCAGCGACTGCATGACGATCACTTCGCGGCCGCGACAGAGGCTGCTGGCCAAGCTAACGACACGAAGCAGCTGGCGTCTACTCTGTATAATGTAAGCAAAGGTTTGAGTTCCAAATTGCTTGCCAATTCTAGTTGAGATGCGTTATGATACACTAAGGTCGATTGCCTGTCAAATTCGTGTCCTTGATCCGTCACATCTGTGTCTGTGATCCATCACATCCGTGTCTGTGATCCGTCACATCCGTGTCTGTTATCCGTCACATCCGTGTCTGTGATCCGTCACATACGTGTCTGTGATCAGTTACATCCGTGTCTGTGATCAGTTACATCCGTTTCTGTGATCAGTTACATCCGTGTCTGTGATCCATCACATCCGTGTCTGTGATCAGTTACATCCGTGTCTGCGATAGATCACATCTGTGTCTGTAGGCCGTCATAATTGGATCATTCAACCGGAACAAACGAATTAATTCCTCGTTGGGATCATT
>NIVC01000889.1:222500-245000 GCA_002269645.1 Macrostomum lignano | reverse complement strand
AACTAACTAACTAACTAACTAACTGACTAACTAACTAACTAACTAACTAACTAACTAACTAACTAACTGACTAACTGACTAACTAACTAACTAACTAACTAACTAACTAACTAACTGACTGACTAACTAACTAACTAACTAACTAACTGACTAACTAACTAACTAACTAACTAACTAACTAACTAACTAACTAACTAACTGACTAACTGACTAACTAACTAACTAACTAACTAACTAACTAACTAACTAACTAACTAACTAACTAACTAACTAACTAACTAAATAACTAACTAACTAACTAACTAACTAACTAACTAACTAACTAACTAACTAACTAACTAACTAACTAACTAACTAACTAACTAACTAACTAACTAACTAACTAACTAACTAACTAACTAACTAACTAACTAACTAACTAACTAACTAACTAACTAACTAACTAACTAACTAACTAACTAACTAACTAACTAACTAACTAACTAACTAACTAACTAACTGACTAACTGACTAACTAACTAACTAACTAAATAACTAACTAACTAACTAACTAACTAACTAACTAACTAACTAACTAACTAACTAACTAACTAACTGACTAACTAACTAACTAACTAACTAACTAACTAACTAACTAACTAACTAACTAACTAACTAACTAACTAACTAACTAACTAACTAACTAACTAACTAACTAACTAACTGACTAACTGACTAACTAACTAACTAACTAACTAACTAACTAACTAACTAACTAACTAACTAACTAATTAACTAACTAACTAACTAACTAACTAACTAACTAACTAACTAACTAACTAACTAAATAACTAACTAACTAACTAACTAGTCACTCACTTGTCTACATCAACTGAGGAAAATGATCCCTCCTCCCTGTCGATGATCTTCTCAGCCTGCTCAGGGTACTTGGTGGTATTAAGGAACACCAGCTTCTTGCGGCCGCGGTACAGGCAATTGATGTTCTCGTAGGCATCGTGGTGGATGACGCTAGAGGTCCCACCGCTAGAGAACCACACAACGTGGGTGTCCAGGCCTCCGCGGATGAACAGCCTGCACTGCAGCGGAAACGGCAGCAACAGGTCGCTTCTGGAAGATCAATTAATCATGCCGAACCGTGCGATGAGCTTGATGATTTGTGTCAAAGAGTTGAAGAATTAAAGAACACTTACAGCAGATACTCGGGCACATCGGACACCATGTAGATATTGGATGTGTTATAAATCTCTAAAAACTTTTTGAAATGAACAAAATTGTAGCCCTGCGATCGGTTCTCCTTCTTGCTGTGCTCAATGAAGATGTCACCGGCAGGCCGGGGCGGCACCATGGAGCTGAGATACTCGTCGGTCCACTTGTTGAACGCTGGGGATAACTTGGCGGCGCCTTTGAACAACAGCGGCTTGTTCTTCCGCACGTACTCGTTGATGAACTCCTGCGGCGGGATGAACCCGTCCACCTGGTCGATGCCCAGATTCGGCCCCTGCTTGCCGAATTCTTTCAAGTGACCTTGAGGAGTCTCTTCTGCTTTTAGCAATTGCAGCTGAAGCAACAGCTGTGGCAGCAACAGCAGAAGCAATGCTTGTCTCATACTTTACAGTTCGAAATGAGATTTCTCTAGCAATGAAAGCGTAGTTCTATAGGGCAAAATAGAGAGAGGTCAGCTATATAAACACGGCTCTGTCTGGCTGACGTGGCAGAATTTCTCCGATGCGCTCTGGAGGGGAACCGACAGCGATGGACAAAAGAAGCGCAGATGGAAAATTAATAGCTGCGTGCGCCAGTGGGTTGGTGGTGTGGAAGGGGGGGGGGAGCTGTCGTCGCAGGACGTGAAACACTGCAGTTTGCGAGCGTGCACTGAGCTCAACAATATAGATACTGTCACTGGCACTGTGCTTCTATCACAGCAACCCCAGCCTGCCAGCGCGTTGTGGCTGAGAAGGCAAATATTTTTAGCTGTCATACGAATGGCTCCACAGGACTGCTTTTCGGGCTGAGCAGGGAGGGTCGGTGTTTAGAGTTGGCCAATAAAAGGCTTTTGTGCACCCGAGCACGTTGGTGTGGGGTTGGGAGGGCGGGGCTGGCCCAGTGTGTGCTCCGGTTGCCTCGTGCTCGCGTGTTGAGCAGTCGTTTCCGCTGCATCGTCTTCTGTTGCTGACCTACCAGTGAACTCTTGAGTCCCCCTACTATTCTGAGAGACAGAATTTATTTTCCATTTCATCTACTCATGCTATATAGCAATATAGGAAGAAGAAAAGCAAACAAAAGACACACAAGTGAGACAAGACAGGCACATAAGAAAGACAAGACAGGCACATAAGAAAGACAAGACAAACACATAAGAGACAAGACAGACACAAGAGAGACAAGACAGACACAAGACAGACACAAGAGAGACAAGACAGAGACAAGACAGACACAAGAGAGACAAGACAGACACAAGACAGACACAAGAGACAGATTCAGGAAATTTTGTCTTAAGTTTCTAGGTGGGCTAAATATAGAACAGATTAACAAAAAACTAAAAAAGATATCTCATAGATAAAGTCAATATATTCGTAGTTTAAAAATCTCTTGGCTGCTTTTCCATAAAAAGCAAATACTTTTTACTGACAAAACTTCAGTACTTCAAAGTAAACTGAGTTCATTTCCCACCGTAAACGCTCACAACATGCCGAGCTTTGAAAGTTTTTTCGAAAGCAAAACTCTTCGAAACTACTTATAATCTTCGCAAAAAGTAGTTTGTCTGTTTTTTCATTCTTGGAGAACCATAGAGAGTTACTGAAGTACATTAATTGAAAGTGATCATATTTGTGCAATCCATTGTGTATGCATCTCCCATCTAGAATGAAGTCTTATTCAGATTTGATTTTTTGTCAGACAGTAAACTTTTCTTCCTCAACAGGTGTTATCGGGTGTTACTCATCAACAATACGTACTTGCGAGTAGTTAAAAGGCCCATTAACATTGGGTTAAATTTGTGTTTTGGTCAGAAAGATTACTAAAAATTCAGAATAAATAGGAGCGTAGGAGCATTAGCAGAGGCTAAAGCTAAAACTAAAAAAATGATTTTGCAGAGGAAAAACAGTTATGTCATAAGCATTGAGTCAAGAAGGATACGAGGCGGAATTTAGACTGAATCACATCACGCTGAACTCAAACTGTTGCATACGTTATTTTTGTTCTACTCTATAGCTTTTTTGAGTTTACCGTATTGATTTGACAACCAGCAGCAACAACAACAACAAAATACCGTTCAGCGTCACAGGGCGCGCCTCAGGGCCAGGTCGCGAATGACTTGACAGCTAATTTGACAAACGAGAGCAGCGACAAAAAAGGTCAAAAAAGAAAAAAGGTCCACTCAAACCAAGCGATCAGACTTCAGTTCCTTTTTAAGACCTAACGAGAGGTCCAACAATGGCGGCGAGGATGGGCGAGAAGTCTGTAATCGTTGGTAGATTCAAGTTCCACAAGGCCAATCAAGAGAGCAGTGAGGGCATCTTGGCCTACAGTCGCAGGCTGAAGCGACTATCGGAGGGCTGCGACTTTGTGGACGACTCGGAAAGACTTCGTGACCGGTTCATATTTGGTCTCCACAACAGGGAAATCCTGCGGAAATTGCTGTGAAGATTTGACATGGAAGAATGTCGCTGCTTTCGCTGCGGCGTGTGAAGCTGTCCAAAGAAGAGAGAAGGACATCAGTGGCACAAGTGTTCCTCACTCCGTCGGACATTTGCACAGGAGGGAGTGCCGTCTGTCACTGTCACAGACAACGGACCTCAGATTGTCTCGAAACAGATGGAAACCTGGCTCCGAGCGATTGGCTGTAAACATCTTTTGACACCACCGTACCATCCTCGCTCAAATGGCATACCAGAAAGGTTCGTCCGGGATCTAAAAACCACTTCGTGTAGCTTTTGATCACAATGACATGCAAGCCAGTATCGACAGCTACAATATAGAAATGCAAAGCATTCAGCAACTGGGATGTCACCGGAACTAATGAGAGGACATCTGCTGCGCGGCCCAGTCATTCAACTGGCGAGAGAACCCGAGTGGGCCAAAGTCGTCAAGGTCGAGGGAGAAGATGGAAAACTCACGAGGAAGCATCTCAGACATACAAAACCGCGAATCCCAGGAACGGCAGAGGTGGCGAGGGATGCCGAGATGGAGCAATAAGAGCTGTCCAGAGTTCCTGGATCAGAATGAGGCCTGGCCTGTACAGCTCAGCAATCTTCATCAGATTTACTGACGCAGATACGCAATGCTGTAAATTTATTTGCAGACAGAATGTCGCTCCTTTGGCAGCGTGGAGCTTAGTCATACTGTATTAAATGCAATGTCTGGCTAGAGCCCCGGGCCATCAAGGAGACTTGGACAGCAAATTGTACTCGTCCCAGGCCGTTGGGGCTTGACTGGGAGATGGGAGTTGGTCGACGTCCATGGCCTCCTCACCCCCACCAGCCCCCCCTCCCCCCAGCAGAGTCCTCAGGCTCCGATGACAGGATGGAGGAAGCTTCCTCATCTGCATCTTTGTCTTCAGACCCCACCAGTGAACCGTGTCTATTTGTCTAAAGAAACTGACTGCATGCAAAATGGTGGCCGAGGAGAGCTCGGATTCCGAAGACCCGGCCTCGTCCTCAACTCCTTCTCCGGCTGGCAGGTTCGGTTCCCGGGGCTTGGCCGGAGCCGTCACCGGGGTCGCCGAATTGCTGCTAGCAGAGGGGCGAGACGCAGCTCTGGATTTGGGATCGGCTTGCGCCTTTCCTTGGGCCTTAGACTGCGCTCCGCTCTTGCCGGAGATGCCGGGGTTGGCAGCAGCCTTCCCTTTGGCAGACTTTCCTCGGCGCATCTTGAGCTTGAGGGCACCCAGCTGGAAAAAGGATCCGTTTCCCTAGGTTAGGGACCGACTCGCCCAAACGTTGGAAAGGCCGAGGAAAATTGACTTGCCCGTCTCCCCCTGCGGACATTGCGGTGATACACCAGTCCACTAACAGGGAGGTCGGGATTCAGGCGCAGTAGGACCCAGAGGACAACGTCTGGTCCAGCTGCGGTGCTCTTTGCAGGGACAAAAACCACGTAGGGTATTGTCTTTGGACGCCGGCCTTCACGAAGAAAAAGGGCTCCGCCGAGGTCAGCATCCAAGGAGACCGTCGGTAGCCGCTGGAGCAGCTGCTGAGCGTCCTCCTCACTGCTACATGTAGAAGCAATAAGAGCGAATGTGCTTTGCAGCACCATCTGCTCAATGCCGATGGAGATTCCCTCCTCGACAGTCAGCTCAATCAGATAGGAGTCAACAGCACTCCACACTTTTTGAAGCGGATCAGTGGTCCAGTCCTGGTCGCGACCTTGGATGATCACTCCCGAGATTTTGGCCTTGGCCTTCGCCGCAAAGGTAGCTCCCGAAGGAACCTCCTTGTTGGCAGTGGCCATATGTTGCGCCGTGGTTTCGGCCTCAGCAGCCGCAGCAGCATCTCCAGGGAGCGCCGCCGCTGAACTACTGGAGCTTCCACCGGCCGGCCCGTCTGGTTGCCTTGGGACGCCAGTCGCTTCAGCATCCATGGTGGACGCCGCCGCTTTGGCCCCCGCAGCTCCCTTCTTGGCCTGCCTTTTGGCGCGTTGCTTAGCGCGTTTGCGCTCAAGCCGAGCCCGCTGAGCTTCGTCGGATCTGCCAGATTTGGCCGGTCCTTTAGGCTCAGAGCTCGCGGTTCCCTTAGATCCACCAGCAGAGCTGGCAGGTCTTTGGGTATTTTGAGTTTGGTAGCTCTGGTCGGATCTGCCAGCAGAGCCAGCCGGTCCTTCCTTTGCCACAGTTGAATCAGTCGGTTGGGATCTGCCAGCAGGGCCGTCCGGTCCGTCGGACTGAGGTTGGGGTTTAGAAGGGTCCCCGTCCCTAGAAATAGCTTGTTTATCCATAGTCGGCTCGAAGGCCATGATAAAGGTTGGTGGGCTACCCTCGAAGGGGTGCGGTACCCACCCGGCCGCTCCACCTGACCGGGCAGTAGGCCAAAAGAACCCTCAAGGCTGGCCCGACACCAGGAGGGGGACCGCTTGCGACCGGACTACTCCCCGGCCTTCCAGCCCGTCGGCACGGTCGAACACCTTAAGGCGTTAGAGGGTACGTTGAGCAGTACCACGGCCTGCGGACTGGCGAGCCAGATCTGCATACCCAAGTACGGCAAAAGCCACTGGATGGGTCCCCAGCGCCGGAGCCCAGACAGTCCGGCAGCCCTAGGGCCTGACTTAAACACTCGCGGGGACGGGTACCCTGGGTCGGCTTGCGAGACAGCGTGAGGGGGGTCTGCGGCTGCCAGCGGTAAATAGAGGGTGCAGACGTCCCACCAGCCTTTACCTGCTGAAGATAGGGGCAGGCGTGGAGGATCGCAGACCCTAGCCCATAGGCCTGGTCTGTCTCATACTTCACTGGCATGCTGAATACGCCCGTGCGAGCGAGCTCACTGGTAGAACTGGATGAGAGTTTACCTGAGCTCACTGGTAGAACTGGATGAGAGTTCACCTGAGCTCAATGGTAGAACAGGATGAGAGTTCACCTGAGCTCACTGGTAGAACTGGATGAGAGTTCACCTGAGCTCAATGGTAGAACAGGATGAGAGTTCACCTGAGCTCACTGGTAGAACTGGATGAGAGTTCACCTGAGCTCACTGGTAGAACTGGATGAGAGTTCACCTGAGCTCACTGGTAGAACTGGATGAGAGTTCACCTGAGCTCACTGGTAGAACTGGATGAGAGTTCACCTGAGCTCACTGGTAGAACTGGATGAGAGTTCACCTGAGCTCACTGGTACTTGTAGAAGTGTACATGTAGCTTATTCCTCGTTGATTCCTTTCAAAAGGCAAAGTTTCTAAACCAAAGCCATAGACTAAAATTGCGAAAAAAGCTTGGAACTTGACTAAATTTTTCTTTTTACGGGCATCATGGGAGCTACATGATTCTCTGAGTATACAGAATCCGTGGTCACACACAGCCACGCCAGAAGCCCAACCCGATGCACCTCGGCCGTCTTCAACATCTGCAGCAGCCGACAGCGGGCCGTTCCCGACTGGAATGCGTCCAGATCAACTTCCTGATCCCGAAGCCCGACTCGCTGCCCACCCTCACTGAGCAGCACTTCCAACCCGACCGAATGTGCAGCTGGACAGCCAGAGCTTCGGTGCAGCTGGCCCGCCATATGGCCTTCAACAAAGCCATCGACACAGTGCGGCGTCGCCTCGGTCTCGGTGGCGACTGCGCCTTCTACTTCAACTGCCTGCCAGAGCACGCCAGCATCAGCGGGCTGAAACCGCTGCAGGTGACAGCATCGAACACTCCGGAGCAGGAGGGTCTGCCAGCTGGGGTGCAGGTGCGCCAGAACTTTCGACTTGACTACTGACAAGTAGGCAGTACAGCTACTAAAAGGAAAGAAACATGTTTTCCGTAGCGAAAAATAACCATGCATGTAATTTATAGGTGATTAATTAATTAGCGCAACTCGTTGTGCGATTAATACCCAACCTCTGAGGCCAGGGCCGCTGTCAGGGCTTTTGTACACCCTGTGTGAGCGTTTGCCTGCGTACGCATCCGTTTGCGTGCTCAGAGGCCAGCGGAATTGGCTGCGGGTTGACCCGTACTATCGTATTAAGCTTTATTTTGCTTCCATTTTTGTTAACTATTTCTTAACTTAAGGGGTCCTAAGGTGTTGTGGCCTAGTGGTTAGAGCTTCGGACTCACGCATTGAAGGTTAGGGGTTCGATTCTTGACCCACTCGGAACAATCTGTGTCCTTGAGCAAGACACTTAACTCTGCATTGCTTCAGTTCACCCAGCTGTAAAATGGGTGCCAGCATTAGCTGGGGTAATTGAGGGTGTGTGTGGCGACTGCCTCCAGATGCGCCGCGCAATAGCTGCGGCTGAGCTGTCGGTCCACGTCTGACCCAAATTTTAAAACGCTTTCACCAGTAGTATGTGAGAACATTATTGCTATAATTTTACGTTTTGAATCGTTTTAACCAAGGTGTTCGTGTTCGTACGCGAGACTCGGCTGGACTCCTCCGAAGTTGAAGAAGATCTGCTGGACAATGCGGAGGGTGAAAACGGATTCGATGATTTTATTCAAGAGATGACGGAGGCAGAGCGGGAGGCTGCACATGAGGCGGAAGGCGAAGACACAGGGCATGAAGATACGGAAATTCCCAGCAGCAGCTTCTCTGCTTCGGAGCCGGTTTTGGGTCTGAGAGCAGTGAAACAGGAGGTGCAGGAACCGCCTGGAACCGACTGACAGCTGCTGGGCAACTGCGCAACCCGAAGAAGTCAAAGTGCCAAAACCATCTTTGCATTCGAGTCTTTCTAATCTCACCTGAGCTCTATCCAATCTCACCTGAGCCGTATCCAATCTCACCTGAGCCCTATTCAATCTCACCTGAGTTCTATCCAATCTCACCAGAATCCTATCTAATCTCACCTGAATTCTATCCATCTCACCTGAATCCTACCCAGTCTCACCTGAATCCTATCGAATATCACCAGAATCCTATCCAATCTTAGCTGAGCCGTATCCAATCTCACCTGAATTCTATCCAATCTCACCTGAATCCTATCGAATATCACCAGAATCCTATCCAATCTTAGCTGAGCCGTATCCAATCTCACCTGAATTCTATCCAATCTCACCTGAATCCTATCGAATATCACCAGAATCCTATCCAATCTTAGCTGAGCCCTATCAAATCTCAACTGAGCCGTATCTAATATCACCTGAGCCATATCCAATCTCACCTGAATTCTATCCAATCTCACCTGAATCCCGTCCAGTCTCACCTGAATCCTATCGAATATCACCCGAATCCTATCCAATCTCACATGAGCCCTATTCAATCGCACCTGAATTTCATGTAACCTTAACCGAATCCCATAATCCACTTTATAATCTTTAAGATATTTAATAAACCATGCTTTGCTTTCTTTTTAGGTTAAAAATAAACAACAAATCTCATTTGAACTAATCGAAAATGACTTTAGTCAGAGTATTATTAATAGTGTGTAACGCTTATATTAATGACAAAGGTGATTGTTCGAGACTGCAGAAACACAAAAACGATTTGTTTGTAGTGAAAGCTAAAATATTTAATAAAAATGTATAACCTAAACCCACTCTAAATGACCTACACCCACTTTTACGCCCAATCTCATCCCAATAGATCTAATTTAATTTCAATAGATTTGATCTCATCCCAATAGATCTAATCTCATCTCAATAGATCCAATCTAATCCTAATAGATCCAATCTCATCCCAATAAATCTGATCTCATCCCAATAGATCCAATCTCATCCCAATAGATCCAATTTCATCTCAATAGATCCAATCTAATCCTAATAGATGCAATCTCACCCCAATAGATCCTATCTCATCCCAATAGATCCAATTTCATCCCAATAGATCTAATCTAATTTCAATAGATCTGATCTCATCCAAATAGATCTAATCTCATCCCAATAGATCCAATTTCATCTCAATAGATCCAATCTAATCCTAATAGATCCAATCTCATCCCAATAAATCTGATCTCATCCCAATAGATCCAATCTCATCCCAATAGATCCAATTTCATCTCAATAGATCCAATCTAATCCCAATAGATCCAATCTCATCTCAATAGATCCAATCTAATCCCAATAGATCCAATCTCATCCCAATAGATCTAATCTTTTTTCAATAGATCTGATCTCATCCCAATAGATCTAATCTCATCCCAATAAATCTGATCTCATCCCAATAGATCTAATCTAATTTCAATAGATCTGATCTCAACCCAATAGATTCTATCTCATCCCAATAGATCCAATCTCATCTCAATAGATCCAATCTAATCCCAATAGATCCAATCTCATCCCAATAGATCTAATCTTATTTCAATAGATCTGATCTCATCCCAATAGATCTAATCTAATCCCAATAAATCTGATCTCATCCCAATAGATCCAATCTCATCTCAATAGATCCAATCTAATGATCCAAAGCAGTCAGGCAAAACCAACTCTGAGGTTCTCCTCCGTGCTCAAGCGGCACTCAGCAGTCGTTCTGCCGGCGTCGATGCCGAACTCGACGCGAAGGCCGTCGGCCATCGGTCTGACGGTCGCAGACACAGCAGCAGTCGACAGTCAGCTGACGGACAGCTCGACAGCAGGCCAGAGCGATCGGCAGCTTCAGAGTCGAGTAGGCCAGAGCAGCCAGCTTGGCGGCGAGCTCCAGGCGGCCCAGCCAGTCCTCGGTGGCGGCCAGGGTCCAGTCCGGTGCTGCCCGAGCGACGTTTCTGCCTGTGAACCGGTAGGTGGCCCGAGTGGTCGAGTAGCTCAGGAAGTTTCCGACGCGCAGAGCCGCTTCCGGTAGTCCAGCGACGACGAACAGAATGCCGCAGGAAAGGAACAGGAGGCGCAGCTGGCGGAAGGTGCGACAGTCGATGATGTACTTAAGCATCAGGCTGTCCGGGGACAGCTCGCGGTCGGTTCTGACTGTCAGGCTGAGTCGCTCGGACCCGGTGGCGTTTCGGCGGCTCCTCCTTCGCCGCTGCCGCTGCCACAGCCAGTCCTGCCAAGCCATGCGCCCGATGGTCGCCAGGGAGACGGCGGTGACGCCAGCCAAGGGAACAAGTTCGCCGACCAGGAAGTCAATGCGCGGCCAGAGGGAGTCGCGCCATACCGGGGCGATCCAGCTGGAGCACACGGTGCAGATGGAGCCTGTGGTTGTGGTTAGGGTGAGGTTAGTTAGTTAGTTAGTTAAATAGTTAGTTAGTTAGTTAGTTAGTTAGTTAGTTAGTTAGTTAGTTAGTTAGTTAGTTAAATAGTTAGTTAGTCAGTTAGTTAGTTAGTTAGTTAGTTAGTTAGTTAGTTAGTTAGTTAGTTAGTTAGTTAGCTAAATAGTTAGTTAGTCAGTTAGTTAGTTAGTTAGTTAAATAGTTAGTTAGCTAGTTAGTTAGTTAGTTAGCTAGTTAGTTAGTTAGTTAGTTAGTTAGTTAGCTAGTTAGTTAGTTAGTTAGTTAGTTAGTTAGTTAGTTAGTTAGTTAGTTAGTTAGTTAGTTAGTCAGTTAGTTAGTTAGTTAGTTAGTTAGTTAGTTAGTTAAATAGTTAGTTAGTCAGTTAGTTAGTTAGTTAGTTAGTTAGTTAGTTAGTTAGTTAGTTAGTTAGTTAAATAGTTAGTTAGTCAGTTAGTTAGTTAGTTAGTTAGTTAGTTAGTTAGTTAGTTAGTTAGTTAGTTAGTTAGCTAAATAGTTAGTTAGTCAGTTAGTTAGTTAGTTAGTTAAATAGTTAGTTAGCTAGTTAGTTAGTTAGTTAGCTAGTTAGTTAGTTAGTTAGTTAGTTAGTTAGCTAGTTAGTTAGTTAGTTAGTTAGTTAGTTAGTTAGTTAGTTAGTTAGTTAGTTAGTTAGTTAGTTAGTTAGTTAGTTAGTTAGTTAGTTAGTAGTTAGTTAGTTAGTTAGTTAGTTAGTTAGTTAGTTAGTTAGTTAGTTAGTTAGTTAGTTAAATAGTTAGTTAGTTAGTCAGTCAGTCAGTCAGTTAGTTAGTTAGTTAGTTAGTTAGTTAGTCAGTTAGTCAGTTAGTTAGTTAGTTAGTTAGTTAGTTAGTTAGTTAGTAGTTAGTTAGTTAGTTAGTTAGTTAGTTAGTTAAATAGTTAGTTAGTCAGTTAGTTAGTCAGTTAGTTAGTTAGTTAGTTAGTTAGTTAGTTAGTTAAATAGTTAGTTAGTCAGTCAGTCAGTCAGTTAGTTAGTTAGTTAGTTAGTTAGTTAGTCAGTTAGTCAGTTAGTTAGTTAGTTAGTTAGTTAGTTAGTTAGTTAGTTAGTTAGTTAGTCAGTTAGTTAGTTAGTTAGTTAGTTAGTTAGTTAGCTAGTTAGTTAGTTAGTTAGTTAGTTAGTTAGTTAGCTAGTTAGTTAGTTAGTTAGTTAGTTAGTTAGTTAGTTAGTTAGTTAGTTAGTTAGTTAGTTAGTTAAATAGTTAGTTAGTTAGTCAGTCAGTCAGTCAGTTAGTTAGTTAGTTAGTTAGTTAGTTAGTCAGTTAGTCAGTTAGTTAGTTAGTTAGTTAGTTAGTTAGTTAGTTAGTTAGTTAGTTAGTCAGTTAGTTAGTTAGTTAGTTAGTTAGTTAGTTAGCTAGTTAGTTAGTTAGTTAGTTAGTTAGTTAGCTAGTTAGTTAGTTAGTTAGTTAGTTAGTTAGTTAGTTAGTTAGTTAGTTAGTTAGTTAGTTAGTTAGTTAGTTAAATAGTTAGTTAGTTAGTCAGTCAGTCAGTCAGTTAGTTAGTTAGTTAGTTAGTTAGTTAGTCAGTTAGTCAGTTAGTTAGTTAGTTAGTTAGTTAGTTAGTTAGTTAGCTAGTTAGTTAGTTAGTTAGTCAGTTAGTTAGTTAGTTAGTTAGTTAGTTAGTTAGTTAGTTAGTTAGTTAGTTAGTTAGTTAGTTAGTAGTTAGTTAGTTAGTTAGTTAGTTAGTTAGTTAGTTAGCTAGTTAGTTAGTTAGTTAGTTAGTTAGTTAGCTAGTTAGTTAGTTAGTTAGTTAGTTAGTTAGTTAGTTAGTTAGTTAGTTAGTTAGTTAGTTAGTTAGTTAGTTAAATAGTTAGTTAGTTAGTCAGTCAGTCAGTCAGTTAGTTAGTTAGTTAAATAGTTAGTTAGCTAGTTAGTTAGTTAGTTAGCTAGTTAGTTAGTTAGTTAGTTAGTTAGTTAGCTAGTTAGTTAGTTAGTTAGTTAGTTAGTTAGTTAGTTAGTTAGTTAGTTAGTTAGTTAGTTAGTTAGTTAGTTAGTTAGTTAGTTAGTAGTTAGTTAGTTAGTTAGTTAGTTAGTTAGTTAGTTAGTTAGTTAGTTAGTTAGTTAAATAGTTAGTTAGTTAGTCAGTCAGTCAGTCAGTTAGTTAGTTAGTTAGTTAGTTAGTTAGTCAGTTAGTCAGTTAGTTAGTTAGTTAGTTAGTTAGTTAGTTAGTTAGTTAGTAGTTAGTTAGTTAGTTAGTTAGTTAGTTAGTTAAATAGTTAGTTAGTCAGTTAGTTAGTCAGTTAGTTAGTTAGTTAGTTAGTTAGTTAGTTAGTTAAATAGTTAGTTAGTCAGTCAGTCAGTCAGTTAGTTAGTTAGTTAGTTAGTTAGTTAGTCAGTTAGTCAGTTAGTTAGTTAGTTAGTTAGTTAGTTAGTTAGTTAGTTAGTTAGTTAGTCAGTTAGTTAGTTAGTTAGTTAGTTAGTTAGTTAGCTAGTTAGTTAGTTAGTTAGTTAGTTAGTTAGTTAGCTAGTTAGTTAGTTAGTTAGTTAGTTAGTTAGTTAGTTAGTTAGTTAGTTAGTTAGTTAGTTAGTTAAATAGTTAGTTAGTTAGTCAGTCAGTCAGTCAGTTAGTTAGTTAGTTAGTTAGTTAGTTAGTCAGTTAGTCAGTTAGTTAGTTAGTTAGTTAGTTAGTTAGTTAGTTAGTTAGTTAGTTAGTCAGTTAGTTAGTTAGTTAGTTAGTTAGTTAGTTAGCTAGTTAGTTAGTTAGTTAGTTAGTTAGTTAGCTAGTTAGTTAGTTAGTTAGTTAGTTAGTTAGTTAGTTAGTTAGTTAGTTAGTTAGTTAGTTAGTTAGTTAGTTAAATAGTTAGTTAGTTAGTCAGTCAGTCAGTCAGTTAGTTAGTTAGTTAGTTAGTTAGTTAGTCAGTTAGTCAGTTAGTTAGTTAGTTAGTTAGTTAGTTAGTTAGTTAGCTAGTTAGTTAGTTAGTTAGTCAGTTAGTTAGTTAGTTAGTTAGTTAGTTAGTTAGTTAGTTAGTTAGTTAGTTAGTTAGTTAGTAAGTCAGTTAGTTAGTTAGTTGGTTAGTTAGTTAGTTAGTTGGTTAGTTAGTTAGTTAGTCAGTCAGTCAGTCAGTCAGTTAGTTAGTTAGTTGGTCAGTTAGTTAGTTAGTTAGTTAGTTAGTTAGTTAGTTAGTTAGTTAGTTAGTTAGTTAGTTAGTTAGTTAGTTAGTTAGTTAGTTAGTTAGTTAGTTGGTTAGTTAGGTCAGGAATACTTTTACCTCGCACAGCTCCGCCGCCGAACTTGACTTCCTCAAGCGAGTAGGTCCACAGGTACTGGGAGTTGAGCACTAGCAGGGCGGCGCTAAGAGCTATCACGGTGCTCCGAACTCTATCGGCAGTCAGCAGCTGCCAGGCCCGCACGGGACTCCAGTACAGCCGCAGGGTGTCGCAGCTCAGGGCCAGCTGGGCCGCACCTCGAATGTGCACCGCAAAGCCGTAGCAGAACGGATAGACGCCGCACAGCGTCGGCGAGCTCGCCATCAGGCTGTTCAGCGGGCTGAAACCGGAGGCTGAGCAGCGAAGCCAGAGATCCGCCCAGCGGGTGAGCAGCAGCCACAGCTCAGCGGACAGCACGGTGGACAGGTACAGACTCACACCTGTGCGGGACCGGCCCAGCTGCGGGTTTTTAAGGTTAGATTGGATGCGACATTAGGGTGCGATATAATTAGAGAATAGAGTTACATGTTAAATTAGATTAGATTGTTAGACTCAGCTGTGATATGTGACTAGATGCGGTGCGGACACGAGATTAGATGCAACGCGTGACTAGATGAGGTCTGAGATTAGATGGAATCTGAGACTAGATGCAGTGTGTGACTTTAGAGATCCGTGAGACTAGATGGGGTTTGTGAGATTAGATGTGGTTTGAGAGACTAGATGTGGTTTGAGAGACTAGATGGGGTTTGTGAGACTAGATGTGGTTTGAGAGACTAGATGGGGTTTGTGAGACTAGATGGGGTTTGTGAGACTAGATGGGGTTTGTGAGACTAGATGGGGTTTGTGAGACTAGATGTGGTTTGAGAGACTAGATGGGGTTTGTGAGACTAGATGGGGTTTGTGAGACTAGATGGGGTTTGTGAGACTAGATGGGGTTTGTGAGACTAGATGGGGTTTGTGAGACTAGATGGGGTTTGTGAGACTAGATGGGGTTTGTGAGACTAGATGGGGTTTGTGAGACTAGATGGGGTTTGTGAGACTAGATGGGGTTTGTGAGACTAGATGGGGTTTGTGAGACTAGATGGGGTTTGTGAGAATAGATGGGGTTTGTGAGACTAGATGGGGTTTGTGAGACTAGATGGGGTTTGTGAGACTAGATGGGGTTTGTGAGACTAGATGGGGTTTGTGAGACTAGATGGGGTTTGTGAGACTAGATGGGGTTTGTGAGACTAGATGGGGTTTGTGAGACTAGATGGGGTTTGTGAGACTAGATGGGGTTTGTGAGACTAGATGGGGTTTGTGAGACTAGATGGGGTTTGTGAGACTAGATGGGGTTTGTGAGACTAGATGGGGTTTGTGAGACTAGATGGGGTTTGTGAGACTAGATGGGGTTTGTGAGACTAGATGGGGTTTGTGAGACTAGATGAGATCTGTGAGACTAGATGCCGCGTAAGACTCAGATTATCCCCAGTTCAAAAGACAACAAATTCAAAGCAGAAGACCCTCACCCTCAGAGTAAAGGCCAGCAGGCAGGCATTGCCAGCAATTCCGACAACCAGCAGAAGACCAAAAACAGCGGCAAGGATCATCTGGGTGCCGGCCGCGACTTGTAATCTCGGCATGTACTGCTCCCGTTCCTGCTGCACCCCCTGTTGCACCTGCTGCTGCTGGCTGTCCCCAATTGTGCAGGCAATCGCAAAAGCAAACAGCTGGTTCTCTCGCTCCTCCATGCGAGCCGAGTGCTTCAGGTGATCATCGCGAGGCATTGCTCAAGGCAGTCTTTTGCGAGGCCTAGGCTACCTGGTTAATTAGGTCATTAATATACAATTTCTCTCACAGTTTAAAAGCTACCTTTGGTTGACGGAGAAGTGCGGTGTGACCTTGATTTGACCTCATTGGGATCCAGGAATGAGATTTCAGCTCCCAATGGATTCACAGAGAGCATCTCTTTCAGTCTTACCCTGTATCTCAACCCTGTGACTCCCTCTGTCACCCTGTATCTCACACTGTGACTCTCTTCTCTCACCCTGTATCTCACCCTGTGACTCCCTCTCTCACCCTGTATCTCACGCTGCGACTCTCCTCTCTCATCCTGTGACTCTCCTCCCTCACCCTGTATCTCACCCTGTGACTCTCTTCTCTCACCCTGTATCTCAACCTGTCTCCCTCTCTCCCAGTGTCTCCCTCTCTCCCCAGTGTCTCCCTCTCTCCCAGTGTCTCCCTCTCTCCCCAGTCTCTCCCTCTTTCCCCCATACTTTAATCAGACTAACAAACAGGCTGCTCGAGACTTTTCCAGAAAAACCAATAAATTCAGCTCGGCAAGCTTGAGAACCCCGGAACAAACTGCCAAAAATACGATCGTAAACCAGGTTTATCTCTGAGTGTGAAAGCTATGGACGGGTGACAGTGGCTTCCAGGGCCATAGCTAAAGTGCAAGCGGGCTGATGGAGCTGAGGAAATCGCTCCAAGGGTTTAGTTAACATGGCGAATGAGCTGTGAGATTTCTGTGCCAGGATGAACTTGGCTTGCCAAATACAGGCTGGGTGAGCTGGAGCCCACGGCCTCTGCGGAATCAGCGTCAGCTGAGCTTTGTGGCTTGAGATGAGCTGGGATTTCAGAGCGGGATTATGGCAACTGAGGGCGGGTGCGGAGGCTGAGAGATCTATCTATCTATCTATCTATCCATCTATCTGTCTATCTATCTATCTATCTATCTATCTATCTATCTATCTATCTATCTATCTATCTATCTATCTATCTATCTATCTATCTATCTATCTATCTATCTATCTATCTATCTATCTATCTATCTATCTATCTATCTATCTATCTATCTATCTATCTATCTATCTATCTATCTATCTATCTATCTATCTATCTATCTATCTATCTATCTATCTATCTATCTATCTATCTATCTATCTATCTATCTATCTATCTATCTATCTATCTATCTATCTATCTATCTATCTACTTACCTAAGGAACAGAAGCGGTACTTCACTTTTAATTCTCCAGCTTTTTCAGCCAATAATTTATTCAACTGAAGCTGGCATTTTCCGCCCAGCTGCTTTAAACGCGCCTCCAGCAGGGCAGTTCTCTTAAATCCCCTCCCCTCCTCCCACTTCCCCACGTCGTCTCCGCTGTTCGTCAATGTGCTTCCCATCCAATGCAGAGGATCGGGCCTTCTCACTCAGAATCCCGCTGGAGGCAGAGCCGCCCTTTGCCACTGCTCAGCAACTGCTTCTGTTTTCTTCTCGGAATTTTTTGTTTTTTCTTTTCGTCGAGGGATTTGCAGGCAGGGAATTGGGCTGGGGAGAATTTCAATTCACATAGGCGAAATATTTTTCCCCTTCCTTAGCTGAAACCAAAGGATATTTTACCATTTTATCATTACCAGACTCATTACAAGACTAATTACTATACTCATTACAAGACTCATTACCAGACTCAATACTACACTCATTACCAGACTCATTACCAAACTCATTACCAGACTCATTACAAGACTCATTACTATACTCATTACAAGACTCAATACTACACTCATTACCAGACTCATTACCAGACTCAATACTACACTCATTACCAGACTCATTACCAGACTCAATACTACACTCATTACCAGACTCATTACCAGACTCATTACCAGACTCATTACCAGACTCGATACTACACTCATTACCAGACTCATTACCAGACTCAATACTACACTCATTACCAGACTCATTACCAGACTCATTACCAGACTCATTACCAGACTCATTACCAGACTCATTACCAAACTCATTACCAAACTCTTTACCAGGCTCATTAATATACTCATTACTATACTCATTACCAGACTCATTGCCTGACTCACTTACCAAAATCTTTCTTGAAATAAACACATCCTGCTCGTCTAGACGACCATGTTTTGCATATTTGTGGCATTTTTATTTTTCCCAATCAGGTAAATTAGAATTCCAGATTGATTTCGCGCATAAATTTTCTTATTTAACATTCCAAAACAGTCACCATGGGAGTCGGAGATGTTGGAATAACAAACTAAAGTACAAAAGGAAAACAGCAAAAGTACATTAGACACTTATAGGCTTAACTATCCTTATGCCAATCAAATCTAATTGCCAATATGATCTCTAATAATACAATAACTAATAATCTCGATCTAATCTTTATCTAATCCATACCTAATCCCCATCTAATCTCTATCTAATCTCCATCTAATCTCTATCCGACCCCTATCTAATCTCTATCCGATCTCTATCTAAGCTCTATATAATCTGTAATCTCTATGCAATCTCTATTTAACTTCTATTTAATTTCTATCTACAGTGTAATCTCTATCTAATCTTTATCTAATCTCTACTTAATCTCTCCCCATCTTGGTCTCTCAGTCTTAGCAGGTTTCTGATTCTTTTGCTTGATTGAATGCACAGTCATTCACACTCCTGTCACGTTTCTCAATTTTTTATCTCTGCTGATTTTATAATTCATGCCTATTCGAGTTGATTTAAAAAATTATGCTTTTTGTTATAATTGTGTTAATTTTGGCGGCTTTTTGTGAAGGGAATTGATATTCGTTGTGCCTCGTGTTAAGTCTATCTATCGATTAAATGCGGGTTCCTCTTTTTTCCTAGTCTTCATCTACATCTCAGTGCGCGATTTAGACATTCTATTTTTAGTATATTAGACTAGCAATCTAGTGCCCCCCTTCGGGGCGGCTAATAAGCAAAATACGAAAATTACTTGAGAATCCTTTAAAACGAAAGAATGAATTACTATTTCATTTTAATAAGCCACCTTAACATTGTTCAAAAAATAGAAATAAAAAATTTTGAATAAACAACATATACGAGCTAGCTTCCCACCTCAGCCTTGACATCTCAGCAAATCCCCAGTAAGCCTTGACATCTCAGCAATTCCCACAGTAAGCCTTGACATCTCAGCAAATCCCCAGTAAGCCTTGACATCTCAGCAATTCCCACAGTAAGCCTTGACATCTCAGCAAATCCCCAGTAAGCCTTGACATCTCAGCAATTCCCACAGTAAGCCTTGACATCTCAGCAAATCCCCAGTAAGCCTTGACATCTCAGCAAATCCCCAGTAAGCCTTGACATCTCAGCAAATCCCCAGTAAGCCTTGACATCTCCAGCAAATCCCCAGTAAGCCTTGACATCTCAGCAAATCCCCAGTAAGCCTTGACATCTCAGCAAATCCCCAGTAAGCCTTGAACAGGCTCTCTCAGGGTGTACGGCTGCCCCTGAATTTTGCATCGAAAGAGTATCTTCAACAGAGGCTACTGCAAGTGGCACAATAAACAAATCGATTATTTTTTATGTACGAGCGCAGTTTTCTAAATTGTGTATACCTTCAAAACTTCCAAAAGTTTTTTAAGAATCAGAGCAAAAAGAAAGCAAAGTCTTCTAGGAGAACAGCAATTTCTGCAGCCCTTTCGGCAGCAGACTCTCGGTCAGCTGTAGAATTTTGCCGTTGCCATGGCTGCCCAATGCTTCTTGAGCTTTATCCTTGGAGCCTGGAAGGCGGCGTTTCACCTCTCTGGCCAGCCAGTCGAACGCTCCCGCAACGCCATCAAAGTTACTTGCACTGATGGCGAACATCCGGAATGGCCGGTTGAGACGCAGACGGGGCACGCTCAGCCTCTCCGTCAGCTCAGCCAGCGGCATGGCACTCGGCAGGTCCTTCTTGTTGGCCAGCACCAGCAGCGGGCAGCCAGCGAGCTCGTCGTGTTCGAGTAGTCGAGCCAACTCGTCTGCCGCTTCGTGCATCCGATCTCTATCGGAGCTGTCAACTACAAATATCAGGCCTTGGGCGTCTTTGAAGTAGTGCCGCCACAGAGGTCTCAGCGAACAGCGTCCGCCAACATCCCAGCTGACTAGCTGGGTGCTCCGACTGAGGCTCAGTGTCTCAACGTTGAACCCGATAGTGGGAATCGATGTGCTGACTTCGCCACTTTTCAGCTTGTACAGTAGAGTGGTCTTGCCAGCCGAGTCGAGGCCAATCATGATGACGCGGCTTCGGGCTTCGCTGCTGGAGCCGATGCCCATCGTATCAATATTCTCTTTGCTTTCTTTTTGCTTTTGTTGCTGTTTTGGAGCGAAGCTGAGTTGGCTGAGACGTTCCTAATTCAAGATTTGGGTGCATTTATCAAGCTGTGTCGCCCTCCTGGCTTGAAATCTCCAGCGTGGAAGAGGGGGTTTGGGGTGGCTGGTTAGCTGGAAGGCTATTTTTAGAAATAAGGGGTGGTGGGTGTCAGACACTGTCTGTACACTCGGTCGTGTGTACATTTTTGCAAATAGGATTGCAAACAATGTTTTTATTACCTTTTTATTCACTCTCATGAGAGTGAGTGAGTGAGTGAGTGAGTGAGTGAGTGAGTGAGTGAGTGAGTGAGTGAGTGAGTGAGTGAGTGAGTGAGTGAGTGAGTGAGTGAGTGAGTGAGTGAGTGAGTGAGTGAGTGAGTGAGTGAGTGAGTGAGTGAGTGAGTGAGTGAGTGAGTGAGTGAGTGAGTGAGTGAGTGAGTGAGTGAGTGAGTGAGTGAGTGAGTGAGTGAGTGAGTGAGTGAGTGAGTGAGTGAGTGAGTGAGTGAGTGAGTGAGTGAGTGAGTGAGTGAGTGAGTGAGTGAGTGAGTGAGTGAGTGAGTGAGTGAGTGAGTGAGTGAGTGAGTGAGTGAGTGAGTGAGTGAGTGAGTGAGTGAGTGAGTGAGTGAGTGAGTGAGTGAGTGAGTGAGTGAGTGAGTGAGTGAGTGAGTGAGTGAGTGAGTGAGTGAGTGAGTGAGTGAGTGAGTGAGTGAGTGAGTGAGTGAGTGAGTGAGTGAGTGAGTGAGTGAGTGAGTGAGTGAGTGAGTGAGTGAGTGAGTGAGTGAGTGAGTGAGTGAGTGAGTGAGTGAGTGAGTGAGTGAGTGAGTGAGTGAGTGAGTGAGTGAGTGAGTGAGTGAGTGAGTGAGTGAGTGAGTGAGTGAGTGAGTGAGTGAGTGAGTGTACACTCTGTTCCTAGATGGTCAGCCCTGATGGCTGTGAATCGCACGGCAACCCTCATGGATAATTATCATGCACACAAGCCCCAAATCAATGTGTTTGCGCATGGCTTATTTGGCGCGAGAGTCAGACATTTCAAAATGCTCGGCAAAGTACTTCAAGTAGCATTGATAGTAAAAATAGTGTTATATTTAAATGTCAAACGCGAAGTGCAATTCTTTCTAAAACTTCGTTGTCAAAAATATCAAAACGCTGACTGTGATTAGATTGGAAGTTTCCCAGTCTGTGCGGAATCTGCCGCAGGCGCTGGCAACTGGAGTCGCTGAGTCGGCAGAGGCACTCTTCGGTTTGTCAGTGTAAGGTTGCTCAACAGTTGTCGTTGGATCTGAGCTGGGGACAGCTTGCTGAGAACTGGCATCGGTGGTGAGCTGGTTAGCAACAGTTGTAGTTTCTGGCAGTTCGTACATCGGCTCAATGGTGCAAAGCGGCTCATCGACTGTAGGCTGTCTGCTCACCGGCGGCAGGCAGGTTGCTTCGCTGATGATTGTCTTCATGCTGCGACAGTAGAACGGATGTTCGAACACCTTCAGCAGCCAGACAATGTCTCGCATGTGCTCGCGGATGGCGCCCCTGCCCAGCTGAGTCATCAGACCGTCCAGTGGCGATACAAATGCAACTTGGTCCAGTGCGGCGCTTCGGTTGCCAAGGTAATCACCAGGCACTGGTTGAGGACAGGCGGCTGCCAGGTCCGGGCCGCACAAGCAGCTCAGGAATGTGTGGAAAATGTGGCCAAAGTCTTTAGCAAAGTTGCTGAGCCGAGCGGCGCAGTCCTGGCTGCAGGGTCCGTCGTAGCACGGCAGGTCCAGCACGGCTGTGAGAGTCGACCGGCAGGCGAAGTCCTTGGCGCACAGCAGCCCAGCCAGCCAGCAATCAGTTCGGATTTCTCCATCCAGCTCGCGTCGCAGCAAGGCGTCGGTTTTCTCCAGCAGGCCGGCGCAGGCTCGCCGCTTGTGTATGACGATCTGAGTCCAGAACTCGTTGCCGCTGTAGTTGCACTGAGTCAGGCGGGCTCCGCCAGTAGTGTTGAATAACAGCGACAGGAGCACCGAGCAGGAGGAGTCGCATTGCAGCCTGGACCCGTCCGGCCGATCTCGGAGATAGCCGTCAGTCTCGTAACAGTAGGCGTACACCGTGCGGAGCAGCGGCCCGCAGCTGTCGTCGTACAGACAGGCGATGGTCTCGTAGATGCAGTCGCCTTTCTCGTACCTCACAACTGCTTGAGCTTCGTCAGCTTGATTCGGCGGCAGCTGCACTCCAGCTGAACGTGTTGCTAGCAGCACAAAGAGTAGCATCAGCAGTGCATCCGCCGCCGCTGTTGTTGCTGCTGCCTGCATGCTGAATTTCTTCAACGCTTCTTCGACGTCCTTTTTAATCAGCTGGATCTGCACAGGTACATTTATAACGGCTTTTGGCTTAGACCTATTAGGACAGGTCCTCAACTAGCCCGAAACTACTCTTTTATTCTGGCAGAGCTTAGGCCTCTCTTATCTATTCCACAGTAAAA
>NIVC01000889.1:187500-217500 GCA_002269645.1 Macrostomum lignano | reverse complement strand
TTATTACCTTGACTGGCCGTATTTGATGGAGTAGAAACTTTTCCTACTTTATCGATCGGCTCAACGTCGCTCGACATCTCTGCAGGCAGCTGTAAGCAGTTCTATTTGATCGCTTGCTAAAAAAATTCAAACCAAGCACGTACGCATGGAACTTAAACAGATTGCGTGTAAAATACAATCCTCGATCGTTTAATTAATAATTTATTGACCTGTTTAACAATTCACAATTAAGAAGATTCTTAGTAACGTTCACAAACGGAACCATAAGCTTAGTTTCCATGCAAGCGATGGTGAAGATTGCTGGCACTGACGCATCAATAAAAAGTAGTGTGAAAAATCGGCAGAAGAACCAACTTGGTGCATTTTCATACTCGTATCATACTCGTACTCGTATGAGCAATAAGACATATGTGTAGTGATACTAGTACAACGCAGGCGCGTCACCACCGGAAGGACAGGGGGACATAGAATCCTAATTTTCTGAACGAAAAGCTGTATGAATATATCGATATAGAGCAATAAGAAAGGCACAACATATCAAAAGATGAATTAACACTGGATCTGCCTCCTATCAAAAGCAATAACAATTTTTGTGCTGAAAAAATTAAAACTGCCTATCTCTGTAGTGTACATTTTTCGGCGAAAAGTTGCCTTCAAAACATTTACCATAGATTTCGAGTGTAGCGTCGTATATATAAGTTACTTTAGTAGTCCTTGCTTGTATAGTAACCCGTTGTGGTAATCAATAATTTTTCTTCAGGGCGCCAAAGACCTTCAGCGCAAAAACGAGTGCCTGCCGCGCTAAGCTAGAGGAATGCATGCGGCGCCAACATGAGTGCCTGCGGCGCTAAAATGAGTACCTGCGGCGCCAAAATGAGCGCTGACATAACACTGCACGATTCTCAAAATAATGGAAATGTCCCAGTGGCAAAGCCGAGCTCGGTCCGAGCTCGGGCCGACGTCGGCCACTCGGCATTCGATCGGTCATGCTAAAGTCGGCCAGCCGACGTCGGCCCGAACTCGGGAGAACCTCGGGGTGCCGCGCCGTTAACCGATTAAAAGTGTTAATCAATTAAGCAGAATTTACCTACGATAATCAATTCGATATGATTAAAAAAGAACACCGCATAAATATAGATGAATAATTTACACTGAAAAAGTGACTCTTTTGCAATAAACAAAAACAACGCAATCATACAGCACTTTTGATCCACCAAAGTAGTGCAATGTGCTTTTTATACATACTAATTCTGTTTTTACTGAATTAGTTTCCTCGTTTAGTAGGCAATTTGACTTTTATGGATTTATTTTCCTTCGAGACGACCATGAAGTGCAAGCGTTATAGGTACGGAAAATTCGAAGTACTGGATTTTAACAATTATATGAATGAGTAATTTACCAAATAATAGAACATAGCATCGTTAGTAAAAATAAAAATAAATAATAAACCGCTTCAGAATTTACTTAAGGCGCAATTATTGCTCATTTTTTGCCATTCATTTGAATATATTGCTCCCATGTAGTCGACGTATCATGGTCAAAATTGTAAACAGTGTCTGGCTCTTTTTAACGTGGCAATTCATTTAGCTTCTATTATTTTTATTACACGTTCTTTGGAAGCATTTAGATGTTTCAGCAAAAATTCAGGAGACATACTTAGTCTTACAGTTAAGCCAAAACTAATTGAACTATAGCTAGTTGAAGTTAACTACACTGTAATGCAATGTAAACTTGCTTCTTTTTGGGTTTAATGGAGATTTGCTTACAATTTATGAATAGGCGTATGAAATATGTTTTCATAAATAATAATAAGACATATTACGATGGCAATTCACCAGCTATTTTCAGAATGGCCATCAAATAGTTATCTAGGAGTTAAAAGTGAATAAATTTCTACAAAAAAAGCATATTTTCATGATAAAATGTTGAAAAGTATAGGATTGCAATAGGAGTTACCATAACTTAACTGTAGGAATGATATCTAGCTTAGGTCATAAATCCTGTGATTTGAAGTCTAAAATGGCCTAAATAAAGCTAGGTTTTTAAGCTCCTATGATATTTTTATCTTTATTATATTTAAGTTTCTTATTTGTTCATTTGTCTATGGCAATGCCATCATGAATTACATACAATCAGTTAATTTAAGGCATTGTTTATGTACTATAGGCCAGGATATAATGCCAATTGTACATTTTATGGCAGGCAATTTAATGTAATTTGCTATATATGCCATTTTTTTACTTTTTTGAATTGATTCACAGTATTCATATTATATTACATTATTTTTCTAATGACTTTTTAGTATAACTATAGTATACTTATATTACTATAATAGGTTTTTACTTTATTTTTGCACTATAGACTAGATCTTGATGCTATTTTTATATACTAGGGCCCTATGCCACATTTGGCATCAGTTTTGCACTACAGGCCAGATTTGGGTATCATTTTTGTGTTTTTCCATTTATGATTTGACTCCAGTTTTTTTTACTTTTTCATCATATGGCTTCATTTCTAACCCCCTTGATGTTCTAGATACAACACTCTAAGAAAATGGAGTGAGATTCTAAGCCTCCCCACAAGCGATGCAGAAGCAGCAGCACAACACCCATGCCCATGACCACCGCATTGAGATGGGCAATGCAGTCGTTGCGAGGGACTTTGCTGCTGATGGCAGCTGGAAGCCTGCTGTTCTGACCGACTGCTCCAGGGCTGTGTCTCTTGCCAGTTTGACGATGGTCGAGAGGTCCATCGGCACATCAATCAAGTGCCTGCGGCGCCTTCCAAAGTTGAGCAACCGCTATGCTGCCGAGGTGCCTGACGATCAACCAGAGGCCCCTGCGGAGACGCCTGGCCAGGCGCCAGAGTTGAGCTCTGCGGCGCCACTTTGACGTTCGACCAGGGCAAGAGCTTAAGCTGACCGGCTGCGCTACCAGTGACTATGGACTGTGAACTGATTTGCGTCTTTTATTCCCGTTTTTATCCAACGCTTAATCTTTGTGGGAGGAGTGTGGTGACTTGGCTGAGCAAATTGTTTGTTTTGTTAGCTTTTTTTACTCCGTGTTTTGAGGTGGTGTTTTACCAGTTTCGCTGCGTGCTCCCTTCTGCGATATTTCGCTGTACATTCTTATGTACGCTCTGCATTCTGGCCGCTCTTGCTTTCCACCCTTAAGCCTCTTACACCCAATGTATCGTGCTCAATACTTACAATATAAATTGCAGTCGCTTTCCTCGTATCAAGCGTCTCGTTCTACAATCTAAAGTGAAGTCTTTACAGTTTATAATGTTAATAAATGCTCAACCAAATCCGTATCACAACCCTTAACTCAACCTCTGTTTTCAGCTGTTTAGCTACTTTTTCTCTTTGTTTTCTTGCTTATTGGTTGAAAAGTTAATCTTGTATCATTATTAGCATTTGATAATACACTAGTGTGCTTGTGATGGATTTACTGTTGCGGTGTTCTTTTAATTCAATTATTTTAAGTTCTAAATCGTTGTCTTATTTCACAATCATTTAATCCTGGACAATGGACAAGGTTGTTGGTTGTATAGTTGTTGGGTCAGAGAACTGAGTCTGGTGGATATGTATCTAATTTCGAGGGGAAATCAATTAAACTAGTTATACTAGAGGCTCACCATAACTAGGCTCATATACATTACCACTGCAATGCACTAACATGCTAGGAATGACATGGGATCTTTAACTCGATGGTTTCAATTCGTGTCATATCGTTTTCCCATTCACCTTTTCTTTTTCATGTAATACCGAATTTTACATGTAGAGTACAAGTCTATAGAAAGTGAAAGTGGCACCACCTACATGTAGTCAATCTGTAAGAAGCAATATAAGCTTTATAATAAGCTAAATAGAAAGTATAGTGCAAAGCTACTCAGCATTACCGCGGTCAGCCGACCTCGGCCCGAGGTCGTCGGCCCGAGCTAGAACCGCCGTCAACCCGCCGAGCTCGGCCCGATCTCGGCGGACCGAGCTCGGGCCGAGCTCGGCTTTGCCACTGGGGTACATGTAAGAATTTAGTCATGCTGTATTCTTGGCTTTTGTCCCTCCCCCCCCCCCCACCATAAAATCCATGGCGACGCCCCTGGTACAACGTTTGCTTGCGGAAACTTCGCACCAGCACAAAAAATGGGTGTGTATACAGGTTATTTTGTGATTTGTAGGCAGAATCGACAATGTTCAATTGACAATTGAAAAAATGAAAAAAATCTGTGTAATTACGAGCGTAGTTCCTCTTTATTCATATTTGATTTATTTTTCTGATTTAATCAACATGTATTAAGCATGAGCCCCTTTCTAAGCTATTAGGCTTATCATATACTGGTTTCAATACTGTCATGGTGCTGGTTCGAATAAATATGCACGGAATTCCGCACGGTCCGCACGCTTTACCTGATCTGCACGGTTTATTTTGAGGTATGCCATATCGCATAAAAATATTACTGAACTATATCTGCTGAGCAGTAGTTTCTTTTTGCTTCTGTTGTGGCATTGGTCGTTAAGTGTTTTGTTAATACCTTCTCATAACACTTTCGGTTATTTAAAATAGTTTCGTGTAAAATAAGTTTACTTGAAGTCAAAGAATTCAAAGAATCGCCTTATTTTCGTTGTGATGACAGATGAATGAACGAATGCCGAATGCGTTCTTGGCTTGTGGATGCAATGCGCCTTAATTCATTTCATTTATATATTTGTATTTATATCTGAACAATCTATGTAGTCAAGGTAATTAATATATATTCTAAATAAATAATGTCTATATCTTTTATTGAATTAAAACTGGATCGACTGGAACTCTGGAACGGCTATGCAACCCTACAACTACAACTAATACGGCGCGCAGGAGAACTAAAACCAAAACACAGCGCATTCGCGTTTGAAATACGATAGGAATTAGCATACAGTAAAACAATAGTAGTAAAGTACGTACAGTAAGAATCGCGAAAATAGAAACTCACTACTGAATAAATACTAACTAAATAATGACACAATAATATTCAAGAATGCCGGACACATCATAAAAAGTGCGGAGATTTAATTGATACATAAAAATACTTTACATTCGTGCCGGTCTGTCACGTCGCAGGTCGATGATCGATCGCGCTTTATTAGACCTTAGGGCCTACTATCTCTATCAGTATCACTCTATACACGCCTACCCTACCGTATAGACGCTATGGACCTGTGGTCTGAGTAGAATGGATAATGCGCGCTAGTGCATCATTCAATGCGCTTTATAAAAAAGCGTCAATTTAAATTCTCTATTCGACTGTTTTTAATTTTATTTGATTAGCATTGAAGTTTTTTCTTGCATCAGCGTCAGCTATTTATTAGAGTAAACAGAAGTGTGCAGAAATTTGATAATGTATGTATAAATGGTTCTTTATTTAAATAATACAAGTGTCTATCTAGTCTAGTTTAACCATTGTGAGATTTAGCTAGGCCTTGCCACCTTACTAGGCCTATTAGCAAAGAAATGAAAAAAAACTTATAGAATCCCCAAGTGCCTCATTTTTAAAATTCCTAATTTTATACTATATAAATATACTACCGTAAATTATACAATTTTATCTGAGTATATATAATAAAGAATATATTTACTTTCAACATACATTTTTATGATTGAAAATATAGGCCTAGATCATTATTATTTTGTTTTTGTGCTAGGCCTAGGGGTAGGCCCTTAGCCTAGGCCTATTTTTCTATCTCTAATAATTCTATTGCTATCACTAATGCTAGGCCTATGCTAGCTAAGGATAAACTTCTCTCTTATTATCTATATTCTATAAATAGTACTATTAATGCTATCCCAAGTATTGTAATTCAATTCCAAAAGCTATTATCAAAGTTGCCAAAGGGGTTCATTTTTCTCTTTAAATCTCAATTGCTATTGCCAAAGTTATCAAAGGGTCCAAAAGGTTATTAGGTTAGGCCCTAACTTCTCTCTAAATCTTAAGTTAATCTCTTAAAAGAAGGGTATACAATAGAAATAGTTGCAAAAGTTATAAGCAAACAGTTAAAAATGATTTTTTAAAACAATATAATCTATATAGACTAGGCATTGCAAAATCCCAGTCTTCTATTGATCTCAGATTCTCAGGATTGTCGGGATCAAGATATCCTAGCTATAGATAATCCTGGGATCATCAATCCCAATAAATCCTAAGTATTTGTAATCCTGGGTTCCTGGGATTTAATCCTAGAATTTGGCCAATCTTGGGATTCAATCCTGGGATAAGAAAAATACAGAATTTTAAGCTTCTGAGTTTAAATTTTAAGTCAAAATATGCACTAAGTGTTTTTTGCTTCCATTTTTGACTGTTATAGAGTTAATGATCTGTTTGTAGATAAAAAACAGCATTATCTTGTGACATTTGAGTAAGTAGTATAAAAGTTCTAATTAGTAGTAAAGAAGCCAATAAAATATCAAAATTAAAATTGGAATAACTTTCACATTTAAATCTAATGCAGGTTTAATGTAAAAATAATAACACACATTTGTCCCAGGATTTGGGACCTCAAATTTCATACAAAAAAGTTTTGAATTCATTCCTAGAAAACAATTTTACAATTCGCACATTTCATTATTTGGATGACTAAACAATATTCAAAAAATTGCATTGTAAAGTGAAGTGGAACTGAAAAATACATGATGAAAATTTAAAATTGAAAGTGTCTATTCCTTCTTATCAATCCCAAAAAATCCTGGGATTCACATATTTTAATCCTAGGATCCCAAATCTTAGCCATGGATAATCCCAGTAAATCCTGACAAATTTTAATCCCAGGATTGTAAACCCTAATATAGACTAAACAGAATTAGTCAGTTAAATTCTAATATTGATGCAACTTTTAATAACTAGTTGACACAAGTTTGGATTTTGTAAAGGAAGACAATGTATGACAATACTAATTATAGTAAAAAGAAAAAAATCATTGTAAAACTTTTTCCTAGGCCTACATTATCACTACCAGCTTCAATGTGAAAGGAGTTCAATCATGCATCTTTTTTATGATAAGCAACTTTATAGTCTGGTTTTATTACTTCTGCTTTGAGCAATTTTATAATTTAGCTTAATATGAATATATTTGATACATTTCAGCAATAAAAACACAATGTCATTGCTCTCCAAAGTGCCAAGAAAATTTCATTTAATCATTTTTGTTCGATTTGTATCCTTGGCAATTCAGGTAAATTTGCTAACTATAATTATAATTATATCTTTTAAGCCTTCAGTTAGCTTGGGTTGGCAAACTCTAGTCTACTAAGCCTCTATCTGGCCCTTGGGTCCCTTGAAACTTCAAAATAGCAGTCCGGTCTGCTCAGAGTTTGTGCCTCTTCTCAGCTTTTCTCTCTTACCTCTCCCCTCCTCTCTCCCCTGTCCTCACCTCCCCCTTTCTCAGCCCTCTCCTCTCTCATCTCCCTTCTCTTACCTCTCCTCTCTCACCTTTCCTTTCTCTCCGCTCCTCTCTTCCCTCTTATCTCTCCCCTCTCCTCTTATCTGGCCCACAGCCATTAGCTGGATTATTTATCTTGCCATTTGAATAAAAAAGTTTGCCAACCTCTGAGTTAGCGCTAAAAAGCATACCTGTCAAATTTTGTCTTTATGAATATTATAGAACATAGAATCTTTTTAGGATGCTAAAATAAATACATTCTTACTGTATTAAAGCAATTGCTAATTAGATGCCGAGGCAGTGACGCATCAAAATATAGTTCATTTACTCCTGCCTTTTACCCACACTACTGCCATTCTGTTTCGTCCCGCACAGGCGGTCTCCCACTTCATCCCGGATCACAATGCCGGCGCCTTCAAGCTGGCCGACTACGAGCCTCAGTCGGTCGAGGAACAGCAGCCAGAGCCCAGTCCAGTCGGCTGGGTCCTGCGCCTCCTTCTGGACGGCTACCACCGCTGGGACTCCGTGCACTTTGTCCTCATCGCCCGTCGAGGTTACGTCATCGATCATTCTGTCGTGTTCTTTCCACTCTACCCCATGCTCTGCCGGGCCGTTAGATTTCCTCTAATCCTACTGCTTAGCAACCAACAATACGGTTGCCTAGCAACAGAAACAACTGTCACTCTGTTGGCTTGTTATTGCGTTAATTTTTGTTTGCACCTGTTGTGCGTCCACCTGTTCTGGCACCTGACTGAGCTGTATTATCCTGGCCGGCCCGGCCTTCGCCTGGCCGCTCTGACCCTGCTGTCCGTGTCACCTGCCACTCCCTTCTTTGTGGCCTTCTATTCTGAGCCCGCCCACCTGCTGTGCAGCCTGTGGGCTCTGTCCTGCCTGCGGCGGGGCCAGCATCTGGAGGCTGGCCTGGCTCTGGCCGCTGCTGGACTCGCTCGGTCCAACGGGCTGGCCAACGCTCTGCTGGTTGCCGCCCCGGCCTGCGTTGCCATAGCAACTAATTGGCGACGGCGACGCTGGCAGGAAATCGTCATGGTGAGTACCGGGGTATGGCTAGGGCATTGCTCTGGGTGTTTACCGACTCATCTTCCCACAAACCTTCCCATTTTGTAACAATTCATCCACTTTTCCGTGTTTTATATTCCCCTTTTCCCAATCTTCCCATTCCCCTGTGATTCCCAAATATCATTCCCCTGTGATTCCCCAATCTCATTCCCTCTGTGATTCCCCAATCCCATTCCTCTGTGATTCCCCAATCCCATTCTCCTGTGATTCCCCAATCCCATTCCCCTGTGATTCCCCAATCTCATTCCCCTGTGATTCCCCAATCTCATTCCCCTGTGATTCCCCAATCTCCCCAGTTCACCCGAACCTTTCCATCTCCATGGCATCCCAGCTCGCAATGCATTCAATCCACCATCACCAATCAGGTGGCGCTCCGCTCCGGTGCCCTGTCGGCCGCTGCCTGCTCCGGGTTCCTGGCGCACCAGCTGGCGATGGGCCTCTCCTTCTGCTGGACTGCCTCCGCGGAGGGGCAGCCGCCGGAGCCGGGCCTCTTGGCGCTCGCCCTGGCGCGCAACTACAGCCTGCGCGGCTACGGCCAGCCGCCGGCCTGGTGCTCCGGGGGTCCGCTGGCGCCGATGACGTCATACTTTGCTGTGCAGGCTCGGGACTGGCGGGTGGGATTGTTCAGGTGGGTGCCGGCCTGCGGCTGGGGCTAAGACAGGCGGACAGAATCTAGGACAGACAGACGGACAGACAGACGGACAGGCAGAGACAGACAGACAGGCAGGCAGGCAGATACAGACAGGCAGGCAGGCAGGCAGGCAGAGACAGACAGACAGGCAGGCAGGCAGGCAGGCAGAGACAGACAGGCAGGCAGGCAGAGACAGACAGACAGACAGACAGACAGACAGACAGACAGACACTAAGACAGGTAATAAGACAGTAGGACAGACACTAAGATCTAAGCCAGACACTAAGATCTAAGCCAGACACTAAGGCACTAAGTACACAGACATATTTCCCTCTCAACCAGCTACTACGAGTGGCGCCAGGCGCCTAACTTTCTGCTGGCGGCGCCTGCTTTGGCCCTGTCTGTCGGTGCCGGCGCCCAGTTGGTCGTCAGCGGTCGAGGCTTCGCAGCGCTGAAGCCGGCTGAGCTGCTGGGACAGCACGCCCAGCTGGTCTTTCTCGGCCTGCTCTGCCTCACTACAGCACACGTGCAGATCGCAACCCGCGTGCTGCTGTCGGCCTCGCCGCTGCCCTATTGGCTGGCCGCTAGTCACGTGATGTTGACGCCGGCCAATAGCAATCAACTGGAGAATTGGCGCCGGCTCAGCTGCG
The DNA here is from genome assembly GCA_002269645.1 of Macrostomum lignano. NCBI lineage: Eukaryota > Metazoa > Platyhelminthes > Macrostomidae > Macrostomum > Macrostomum lignano. The sequence goes on along the minus strand of NIVC01000889.1, from coordinate 207,728 downwards.
ACTCGCCGCTGGCCTTTCTGGCACTCTGCCTGCGGCACTTCAATCAGCTCAGCGTTGGTTGCCGGCTGCTCATTGCCTGGTGCCTGTCGTACTGCTTGGTTGGCACAGCTATGCATGCCAACTTCCTGCCCTGGACCTGACAATGCAACTGAAATCCACACTTTTAAAGCGATTCTTATCTTGCTATGTGGATTGTTATTCCCGCCTCTCAGGGATTATTATCCGCTTGGGATTATTATCCTCTTATGATTATTATCCTCTTATGATTATTATCCTCTTGGGATTATTATCCTCTTGGGATTATTATCCGCTTGGGATTATTATCCTCTTGGGATTATTACCCTCTTGGGATTATTATCCTCTTGGGATTATTATCCGCTTGGGATTATTATCCGCTTGGGATTATTATCCACTTGGGATTATTATCCGCTTGGGATTATTATCCGCTTGGGATTATTATCCTCTTATGGAGATTCTTGTACTATCCTCTTCTGGGGGTTGCTATCCTCTTCTGGGGGTTACTATCCTCTTCTGGGGGTTGCCATCCTCTTCTTCTGGGGGTTGCTATCCTCTTCTGGGGGTTGCCATCCTCTTCTTCTGGGGGTTACTATCCTCTTCTGGGGGTTGCCATCCTCTTCTTCTGGGGGTTGCTATCCTCTTCTGGGGGTTGCTATCCTCTTCTGGGGATTACTATCCTCTTCTGGGGGTTGCTATCCTCTTCTGGGGGTTACTATCCTCTTCTGTGTAGGGATTATTATCCTCTTCTGCCAATCGAATCTAACTCTTTGATTTTGTATTTTTGTTTTTAATAAAGCACCGAAAGCAGTTCTTTCTTTCAAGAATTGCTGGCGTGTATAATATTGGCATTTATTTAAATTGCGCATATTTACTACTGCTATACTGAATCAGTAGTAGTGCTAGGGTATATTTTACTAAGAATTATTTCATTAATTGCCTAGTTGGAGTTTTCATGCATTTATTTATTAATTTGATTGATTAAGATTAAAGCAGTTTTAAACTACTAAAAAGTAGTTTAATAAATGTGAAAGTAAGAATTCGATAAGCATCAGTCCATTACTTTCACCAATATTTTGTTTAATCGCTTATCACAGCACAACACTGCGGACATTGGAATTGTTTATTTATTGATTTATTTTATGACACGAGTTTTGTTTTTTTTCAGCAAAACATTAATTAGTTAATGATTGAAATAATGCCGTATGAATTTGAACTTTATATAGCTAATATGTTATATTATTATAATAGCAGTAGTAATGTTACACGGTAATAGTGCATATTGACACAGGATTAAAGCATAATATGCAGGCGGAACAAGAGACGGACACTGATCGGAGGGCAGATTGAATTAATTTATAAGCGTTTGATTTGAACAGAAAAATCTATTGGAAATTTTTGCGTCAATACTGCATTTAAGACGGTTAATACCTAAATCGTATGGTTTCAGTATATAATAATAATTAAAAATAATATTTTTGGGCATCGCTTGTTGGACCTGTTTGTTTAATCAAGCGTCCGTCAGGTTTATCAACAATAAAAGCTCCCAGCTGCGTCACAGAATCAGCCGCTCTGCCTGACGTTCACCACGATGTGGCTGAACATCTTGCCGATTGCGTGGAAGCACGGCTCCATGAAGGCCTTCAACAGGACCTCGTAGATGCGACTGGTGTACCACAGTGAGATTTCATAGGCCTTGATGCTGGGCTGCCAGCACCAGATGGTGCAGAAGGACAGGCAGGCGAACTCGATGCCCCAGCAGATGGCGGCTGGGATGGCGCAGATCAGCGAGCTGATGCGGTAGCACCACAGCTTGGTGGTGGTGAACACCTGGGGCGGAGGGCGTCACGGGTTGGTACAGCTAGTGGAAGCGAGTGATCTGCCTGCTAGGAACCTCTGGTGCTGGCGCCCCCTTCTGTAGCTGACGCCCCCGTCTGTAGCTGGCGCCCCCTCTGTAGCTGGCGCCCCCTCTGTAGCTGCAGGCGCCCCCTCTGTAGCTGCAGGCGCCCCCTCTGTAGCTGGCGCCCTTCTGTAGCTGGCGCCCCCTTCTGTAGCTGGCGCCCCCCTCTGTAGCTGGCGCCCCCCTCTGTAGCTGGCGCCCCCTCTGTAGCTGGCGCCCCCCTCTGTAGCTGGCGCCCCCCTCTGTAGCTGGCGCCCCCCTCTGTAGCTGGCGCCCTGTAGCTGGCGCCCCCTCTGTAGCTGGCGCCCCCCTCTGTAGCTGGCGCCCCTCTCTGTAGCTGGCGCCCCCCTCTATAGCTGGCGCCACCCTCTAGTCGGCGCCCCTTGTAGCTGGCGCCCCCTCTGTAACTGCTTGGCGCCTCCTCTGTAGTTATGGCAACCCTTTTGTTTTTTTACTCTTTAGATATAAATTGTTGTCTATGGCAAAAAGCCATCACACTTTACGGAAAAGAAAATCTGCGGAATCCGTTTTGAAATTGCTATCCAGCTGCTTTACCCTTGGTTGCCCTGTACATTGGTTGCCCTGTCTCAGAGCTCAGCTGAGGTTGCGGAAATCTGCAGTCCACATGCACTTAAAAGCCACTCGCTCTCACCTTGTAGCTGATGGTCCAGACACTATCAAAGCTGAACACTGTGGGGTCCGGCTCGGCTATGATGTCTTCGAATTGAATCTGCGGGTTGTGCAGATTAGAGGGGCAACGTTTTTGAAAATGAAAAAGTTAAATACTGTCAGGGATGTACACTCTGTGCTTTGAGAGTCGACCCTCAATGGTCGTGTGGCGTTTTACCGCAGTCAGGTGCTGATTGATGTTCTTGGGGTCCCTCTTAGTCAGGCTGATGTCGGACTTCTCCAGTTCAACACCGACTTGATCGCCGGCCACCTGCATCACGGCAGGATCGGCCAGGCTGCCTCGGGCTTTAGACATGCTGAGCTCGTGTCTCCCTGTTGAATCTGTCTGCTTGGCTCAACTTGTTTTTCATTAAATCTGTTGCTATAAAAGCTTTCTACCAGCAAATATTTCCCTTGCTCAAACAGCCTGATGGCTAACCTAAAATTCACTCCATCACAAAGTATCTCCTCTGCAAACACATTCTAGACACGATCATGGCTGTAGCAATGCACATTGTTTGCTCTATTTAAGCCCAGGGCACGCCAAGATGTGTCAGAACTATTTCTTTTAATCTTACGCTCGTAGCTACAAAAAACGGAAATAATCAAAACCCTGACGACTCTACTCGTTAGTAGCGGTGCAAACATTTCGATTTTAATTTCAGTTATACAATTCCTACTCTGCAGCAGCTGTTATTGACAGATTTTAGATAAAATTATAATCCTAAGCTCTTCGCCTTACACTGAGCACAGCCGCCCTGCTCTGAGCAGTGCCATGCGCTAAGTTTTGATGCAGCAGCTGCTGCACATGTTACTAGAGGTAGGGGGCCGCCTGGAACTGGGACAGAACCGGAAGGCCGCGCGCAGCCTCACAATATCCCAGCCAGCATCCGTGCCCTCGCATGATTGATGGCGGTGGGTCTTAATTACCCTCTCTTCTCTACTCTCCCCTCTCCCCCTGCTCTCTATTTCTACTGCCTCTCCCCAGACCCCCGGATGCAGGGTGCATCTGGGCCAAGAGGCCAGCAGGAACTCGAGCCAGCCGTATCGATCCTGCACTCTCCTCAGCGGGGACTGGAAATTGTCGCTGCAGTAGAGGAAAAAAACTTTCTAAACTGAGCCTCATTAATTATTAATGAGAGTACGATTCCTTGCGGCAGGCAGCCTTTGAAAAAAGGCGCAAAAAACATGGAAAAAGCAAACTGTGGCGGTTCACCTTGCAGTGCTTGTTCAGCCCGTTTGGATCGCGGCTGATGACGTCCAGCCTCTGCTCTTCATCCTGGTTGCGTTCCAGAGTCACCCGCTTGCCTGCCACCTTGGGCGCCTTCAGTGTGGGGGTTTTCGGCATCTTGAAAAAGCCGCCAGGCGGGCCCCTCTTCTTGGCCGACGGGTCCACGCCACCGGCGGCGACCCCTCCCGCTGCCGAGCCGCTGCCGCCTTCTTGACCTTCGCCGAGGCACGCGGCCGTCTCCTCCAGGACGTCGTCAACTGCCGCATCATCCAGGGCGATGTCCTCCTGCTGTTGCTTCTTCTGTTCCGACATGTTTCTTGACAGAATTCTCCGAATAGAATGTCTAATCTTATCGCGAGCGAATCTGGTTTGCAATCGAGTTTTCTCCTGGCACTGCCTGTCCGCTCCCTGATGATGCCTCTCTAGCACTGGCGGGGATTGAAATCCGGACGCGCTATCAGTTGGGAGATTTTCCCAGGCGTTCGAGGGCTGGTGTGGGGTTGGCTGGGAGGTTTGGGAGCCGCCAGATCGTACAGTTTCCCTCACACCCAACATCCCCTTGTGCAGCGTATCTGGACAGAGCCATGGACAGTTAGAAAAACCAGTTGTACAGTCACATTGACCTCCTAGAAGATCTCCTAAAAAAGAAAGAAATATTTCGCGAGCTGCATTCAGCCGTTAAAGTAAAACTGTCATTTTTAGATTGAGTTTCTCAAACAAAAAACAAGCCGAAAAATGTTATTTACCTTCCAATCCAGGTGCCTGCAAGGATGTCCATGGACTGTAGATAGGAGAAACTGGGAGAGGGTAATCCATGGGCTACGGGGATGCACAGGGCCCTGGACTGGCTGTGGAGGGGACTGTACTGAGGATCGGGGGAGAGGGTTGAGGGGGACGGGCTGAGCTCTCTCTCCCCGGGAACCGATAAGCCATCTCTGATTAGGTCCGCTGGGGACACGGCTTGTAAAGCCAGGCTCGGGGCCGCATCAACCTCAAAAATATGCTTTTTCTCGAACAGCCAAGTCGAGTCAAGTCAGGGACAGGCAGTGGCAAATGCAAAATTCGGATTAATGGGAAGGAAGAGAAGAAGAAGTGAGCTGGGCTCTGTGCGGTGCGTGACTGCGAACTGCTCAAATGCGATAATGGAAAAAGGGCCGCGCTGTGAAATATTCCAATGTGACTGCATGGAATGGGAGACTGCGAAAGCGTGGGAGAATATGGGTAAAGGATTAGAAAAAGGGTGAGATAAGATAGGATAAAGGGTGAGATTAAAGGTGAACTAAGGGAGAAATAAGGGTGAGATAAAGGTGAGATTTAGGGTGAGATTAAGGGTGAACTAAGGGTGAGATAAAGGGTTAGATAAAGGGTGAGATAAGAGTGAGATTAAGGTGAGATTAAAAGTGAAAATGGTGAGATAAAGGGTGAGATTAGGGTTGAGATAACCGTAAAATAATGGTGAGATTAATGGTGAGATTAAGGTTAAAATAGGGGTGAGATAAAGGGTTAGATTAGGGGTGAGATAAATGGTGAGATTTCGAGAGAGATTAAGGGAGATTAAGGGAGAGATAAGGGTGAGATGAAGGTGAGATTTAGGGTGAGATTAGGAGTGAACTAAGGTTGAGATAAAGGGTTAGATAAAAGGTGAGATTAAGGGAGAGATAAGGGAGAGATAAGGGTGAGATAAGGGTGAGATAAAGGATGAGAGAAACGTGAGACAAGGCTAGTCAGGCCGCCAACAGCAGCAGTACAGGAGAGACACTGGAGGCAAGCGGTCTGCAATGGAAAAAATTTCATAAATTTCAATTTTTATCGCTGAGCCACTGCAGCCAGTCAGACGCCCCCCCCCTACAGAGAAATCGCGAAGTACTTTTCTGTTTCCTGTTTTTCCTTCCCCACTTCCTTCTCTTCCCATCCAAGCTGCTCTGCAAAGTATATTGCTTGGCTGCATATAAAGAATTAATCAGATTAGATTTGCAACTGCTCCGCGTTGGAAATCAGATTTTTATCTACGAGTATTTATAGAGCATCTTGAGCTTGGGTGAAGACGGGATGAAGCAGAGCAGATGCTGTTTGCACTTCGCTGTAAAATCTTCTTTGCTTGTTCGTGTCCGCAAAAGCACGTGACCCGAAGTGACCCTAGCCATCGCCTTAAGCTAAAGCTCTTTTCTTAATGCACCATCCGATGCTTTGGGTTCTGAGTGCGCCGAGTGCACTGAGGCAGCAATGGAATTTTCTAATGCAAATGTGGCATGAGCTCTGCTCTGGGAGTCAGATACGGCAGCTGAGAGAGGGAACTGTGCCTTGTGAGAGTTTTGAAATTGAGAGGGGAGAGAGGAGAGGAGAGAGAACTGAGATGACAGAGATGAGAGATGAGAGGGGTGAGAAAGAAGGAGCGGGTGAGATAGAGGAGAGAAGAGAGAGAAGGAGAGGGGAGAGAGGAGGAGAGGGGAGAGAGAGGGGAGAGGGTTGAGTGGAGAGAGGGGGAAAGGGAAGAGAGGGGAGAGAGGGGAAAGGGGAGAGAGGGGAGAGAGGGGAGAGGGGAGAGAGGAAGAGAGGAGAGAGAGGAGGAGAGGGGAGAGAGGAGGAGAGGGAGAGAGAGGGGAGAGGGTTGAGTGGAGAGAGGGGGAAAGGGAAGAGAGGGGAGAGAGGGGAAAGGGGAGAGAGGGGAGAGAGGGGAGAGGGGAGAGAGGAAGAGAGGAGAGAGAGGAGGAGAGGGGAGAGAGGAGGAGAGGGGAGAGAGAGGGGAGAGGGTTGAGTGGAGAGAGGGGGAAAGGGAAGAGAGGGGAGAGAGGGGGAAAGGGGAGAGAGGGAGAGAGAGGGAGAGAGGAGAGAGGAGAGAGAGGAGGAGAGGGGAGAGAGGAGGAGAGGGGAGAGAGAGGGGAGAGGGTTGAGTGGAGAGAGGGGGAAAGGGAAGAGAGGGAGAGAGGGGGGAAGGGGAGAGAGGGGAGAGAGGGGAGAGGGGAGAGAGGAAGACAGGAGAGAGAGGAGGAGAGGGGAGAGAGGAGGAGAGGGAGAGAGGAGGAGAGGGGAGAGAGGAAGAGAGGGGAGAGAGGAGGAGAGAGGAGGAGAGGGGAAAGGGTTGAGTGGAGAGAGGGGGAAAGGGGAGAGAGGGGAGAGGGGAGAGAGGAAGAGAGGAGAGAGAGGAGGAGAGGAGGGGAGAGGAGGAGAGGTGAGAATAGAGAGGAGGAGAGGTGAGAATGGATAGGAGGAGAGGTGAGAATGGATAGGAGGAGAGGTGAGAATGGAGAGGAGGAGAGGTGAGAATGGAGAGGAGGAGAGGTGAGAATGGAGAGGAGGAGAGGTGAGAATGGAGAGGAGGAGAGGTGAGCAGTGAGAGGAAGCCGTAGGCAGCTGGAGAGCTCTCGTATCCGCAAGTGAAGGCGGGGAAGCGCAGAGCAACCAAGAGGCACACCTGATGTGTCAGAAGGAAACAGAAAAAACTCAAAGCAGAGTTTTTCAAAGGCCGAAATTTTCACTAGCCAAAGTGACGGACATAACTGGCATATTTTAGCAAAAAAAGGCAGGATTTGCGAAGTGGATAATATTACTGCGGCCGCCATGAACTTTTCAACCAGTAACTACGTCAAGTTCTTTGTTGCCATAGCAACGAAATGGCCGAAATATGAGACTCCAAGCCCAAGTCTCTGATACAAGTGGATCGAATTCCTTGAGTTCTCTGCACTGCGACTCATGATTCTCTGAGAAGCAAATGCTGAGCTGCGAACTTGGTAACTTGTTGAAGTGTGGGTATTGATTTGATGTGGGAACTGGCGCTCCGGGACAGAAATGCATGGATAGATAGATAGATAGATAGATAGATAGATAGATAGATAGATAGATAGATAGATGGATAGATAGATAGATAGATAGATAGATAGATAGATAGATAGATAGATAGATAGATAGATAGATAGATAGATAGATAGATAGATAGATAGATAGATAGATAGATAGATAGATGGATAGATAGATAGATAGATAGATAGATAGATAGATAGATAGATAGATAGATAGATAGATAGATAGATAGATAGATAGATAGATAGATAGATAGATAGATAGATAGATAAATAGATATCTAGATAGATGGATAGATGGATAGATAGATACAGACACACAGACAGACAGACAGACAGACAGACAGACGAACAGACAGACAGACAGACAGACAGACAGACAGACAGACAGACAGACAGGCAGACAGACAGACAGACAGACAGACAGACAGACAGGCAGACAGACAGACAGACAGGCAGACAGACAGACAGACAGACAGACTGCTCAGCTCGCAGTAAACCAGTCCCATCCGCCATCTCTGTTTGCCTGGCCTGTCTAGCCACGCTAAGTGCACCCGATGTTGGCCAGTCTCAAAGTTAGCCCGAGTTTCGATAAGCCATTCGTGTTGCTATGGCGGCATTAAGTAAACATTTCACTATGGCTAGCTTGTCATATAGCAAAATAGAATCAATAATGCAATATAGCCAGACGCGGACAGAATATTAGAGTGTATTTGGATCGATTGCATTGCAAAAGAGATTACGACAGATTCAAAGTATTATTGCACAGAAATTAAAATAAAAATGAAACTATAAAAACGGTTAATTTATTGCACTTTGGATTGCGGGTGTTGCTCATAAGTCGCACGGATCATCCGGACATCAGCTGGTTGAGTCGATTTCTCTGAAATTGTTATCGATTTTTTGAAACGTTAGTAATCATAGAAAGCGCATGTTCGTTTGTTTTTACTATAAGTAGAGTAAACAGAACAGAATTTCTAATCTTATTAATTACATCTGCTTTGCTCATCCCGACCGATTCCGGGTCGGCCTCGGCACCAGCCGACCTCCCGGCCGCAGACTCCGCCGCCTTGGGGGGCAGCATCGCCTCCAGTCGGACCGCACGCAGTGCCGTCGGCTGGCAGGCGATGAGGTGCCCGACATCGCGCTCCGCCGCCTGCGAGTGCCGGGCCCGCAGGATGCGCAGCCGGTTGCGGGCCTCTGCCGATCTGCGGGGTGAGATTTAGTTGGATTGGAGAGAGATCGAAAGGGTGACATTTGATGAAGGTAAGATGAGATTAGGATTGAGATAAGATTAGGGTTAAATTGAGATAAGATCAGGGTTGAAATGAGATTAGAGTTAAGATGAGATAAGAGTTGAGATTAAAGTTGAGGTGATATTAGAGTTAAGGTGAGATTAGAGTTGAGATGAGATTAGAGTTGAGATGTGATTAGGGTTTAGATGAGATTAGGATTGAGATGAGATTGTGGTTGAGATGAGATTAGAGTGAAATGTATCTGGGGTTTGGATTAAGATGGAACTGAGGTGAGGTAACACTAAGATGAGAATGGATTGGGGTGAGATTGGATAGGAGTGAGATTGGATAGGGGTGAGATTGGATAGGGGTGAGATGAGATCGGGGTGAGATATAATTGGAGTGAGATGGGATTGGGTTGAGATGAGATTGAAGTCAGATGAGATTTTTATGATTCAGGTGGTATGAACTTAAGGTTGGCGTAGGATGAGACGGGATAAAAGATGAGGACTAAGCTTACTTGAGCTGGCCAACAAGAATCTCGTATTGCTGCTCATCAATGTCGACAGCATTCTGCTTCTCCTGCTGCTCTCGTTGCTTTTTCTGCCTGGCATTGACCCGCCTCTGGCTCTCCACAATGGCTTCCATTACCTCCTTGCTAGGCTCGTTGTACTGTCAATGCGCACAGAGAATAGGTACAAAATAATTTGTTTGTTGTGGTCAAATAGTGGACATTATTTAAATATTCATTAGATAGGTATATAGGTACTGATCTATTTGTACTGACATATTGCTATTATTGGTAATATGATATATTGGAAATATATAATTTTATAAAAATGATAAAAATATACTTCAAAAGTTTAGACTTCACTTAAAGGCTTATATAACCTTGTTTTGAGTGAACTATGCATAAAGTTATCTTATGTCAATAGCAAGTAAAATGTACTCCTTATTAAAATTAATTTCATAAGTAATTCTTGAACCTAACTAAATACGTTTCTTAAAAAACTGGCATGACATGAGGCAACAAAAAATAACTAAAAGACCTAAGTTTTCCATCAAATTTAAATTTAACCTAATGTTTAATGTTGCTCTTTTTGGTATCAATTTTAAAAACATATGTTGCAGTTCCTATCGAGTTTTCTTGGAAAAAAATTAGATAAATTCACTTCGAGTCAGTCGAAATTTAATCTCATATCTGTATCACAGTCAATTTCAAAAAGAAACTTACTGCTTTAGCGCGCTCTTTTTTTCTTTGCTGCTCACTTTTGCTTCTGGAGGACATTCCTAAAATGTTCACTACAGATTTTTTAGCTGTAAAATTTTATTTTTTGTAATGTTTTTCTCTCTATACAGTTAAAGGTAGCTCCCTCTCCAAGCCAGATTCGTCTAGCCGACGAGGCCGCAAATATCTAATATAATATTCTAAAAAAGTTATGGAACAGAAGTTAAAAATTTTATATCTATTGTATATCAAAAATTAAAGGACACGTTATTTGCGCATAGTTAAAAAACAAATATAGGTAAAAACATCGTTAATAAAAATTTTCAACCATTGACATGAGAATTTAATCTGAGCAAATACATAAGAAGTCTTTGTTAAGATTGTACAATTTAAAAAAATCGATATCCGTAAAAAATAGATTCCTTTAACGAATAGAACACAGTATACAGGCTCGTAAAATTCGCTCTTGCCATCGATTTGTTGCTCCCTGATAATCCTCTTATATAATACAAATATAATTATTAGAAGCATTTCACTCATTTTTTGTAGAAACAAACGTCCTATACGACCTAAAAATACGTAATGGAGGCGTCTAACTTATTATTGGATACGTAATTTGTTATGTGATTAAACATAATATATCATATATGTGTATGTGATTGGACAGGAAAACACGGCAGCAATCATAATTTTCTGCCAACTTCCCAGACTTCCACACAGTTATCAGCTGACGATGTTTGAGGGTGAATCGGTCAGAGGGTCAACAATGCGTAAATCTTGCAGCATGCCAGTCATTCATTACATACATAGGAGCGCGTGTTACATTCGTATTATGAGGCGTGCGAGTATATGATAGACTGCTTAATTCAAAACAAATGTTTATAGAATTGTAGGGTGTCCTTTTGAACTCTGTTATTCAGCTAGGCCACCGAGAGCTGTTCATGTCAATCGCATGACATACATGCAAAGTCAGCCTATGGTGCCGAAAGCCAACCAAGCCGACTCTAAGTGAACTCAAAGCAGAATATCTCTGCATTTTTACAGCATAAAACTCAGAAAAGAACGAAAGAAGTCTCGAATAAATATATAAATATTCGCTGCATGCATCCTGGCGCAACACGTCTTCGGTCCCACAACCAGTGCTGACAGCAATTCTACCATTCCGCTGACTCCTTGATCATGCAAGCGCTCCAATACTGTACACAGGCACGCGCTCATACACGCGCTCACACAGGGTGTACAGTGGTCCTGACTTTCTAATCGTCAGGCGAAGGACGACTTAAGTAGAAGGACGGGAAACCTCGTTTCTTAGAAAAATTTAGAAAGCAAGTTTTCCCGAAAGAAATACACTACGGAGATAGGTAGTTTTCACTTTTTCAGCACAAAAATTGCTACTGCTTTTGATAGGAGGCAGATCCAGTGTTCATCTTTTGATATGCTGTGCCTTTCTTATTGCTCTATCGATATTCATACAGCTTTTCGTTCAGAAAATTAGGATTCTATGTTAATTTTTTGTTCTACGTACATTTCCTGTACCTAAAAACAAAAAATGCATTGCACAGCTCTAAATATTTGATTTTATGAATCCATTTTATCATTTGTGCTACGCATATTTGTTACACAGTCAGCTAAGAATGATAAAATAGACTAATAAAACAAAGAGCTGAGCCGTGCTACTCTAATGGTTTATAGGCACAAGACATGCGGAAATGTACGTAGAATAAAAAATTAACATAGAATTATAATTTTCTGAACGAAAAGCTGTATGAATATCGATAGAGCAATAAGAAAGGCACAACATATCAAAAAGATGAACACTGGATCTGCCTCCTATCAAAAGCAGTAGCAATTTTTGTGCTGAAAAAATGAAAACCTCCTATCTCCGTAGTGTATTTTTTTGGGAAAACCTGCTCTCTAAAATTTTCTAAGAAACGAGGTTTCCCGTCCTTCTAGTTGAGTCGTCTTTGGAACAGGCATGTACACTCTCTGTGCCACAGGGGCTGGCCCTCATGGGTTTGATGGCACCACAACCCCCTGGCCAGTTTTTGTGCACAAGCCAAAATTCTTGTGGCGCAAGAGTCTGGCGCGTTTACCGGTGAGCTGCTCCACCCCTAGGAAAACACTTCTGACTTGCCTTACAGAGAGAGAAGTTGAACTCCTGCCCTGCGAAGCCTGTAATTGTCATTTCAGAAAGACGTTTATCCCCTTCACCGGCGCTTCAAATCATAACTTTGGGCATTCCCAACCACCACCTACCGATGGCTGCCGATCAAACTCATGCAATCATCAGTTTTCACCCTGAAATCTAGATGAAACTCCTGATTATATCATAAAATCCTGGTCGTTGGCCCTAGCAACCAGCCCCCTGATGGCGACATCCAATAGCTAAATCTGGAAAAATTTGGCTCTGAAATAAATTTCTTTACCCATTTCAGTCTTCTGAGCAAATCTTGTCAGAAAAAACCATGCAAACACTGAAAACATTTGGGATGACAATCCTGCTTTTGTTGGCTCTTCTCGGCTCAGCCCAGGCTCAGCCGCTGTGCCCGAGTCCGTTCTCCAACTCGTCCGACTCGTGCCTGCTCAGGAACGCCAACCAAAGCTTCTCCTGGTGCGAGGCCAACCTGCAGTGCGCGGCGCTCGGAGGCGAGCTGGCGAACAGCCTCAGCTCCATCAAGAGGCTGGCCTCGGGTGCGGAGCTGTGGCTCGGCGTGTCCGACCTGGCCGATGAGCGACACCGCAGCAGGTCGGGCTGGCAGCGAGTCAACGACAACGGCGACCTGCCAGAGGACGACTCGCTCTGGCTTGTGGGCCAGCCGAGCACAGAAGTGCAAGACTGCTTGAGAATGTTGAGCAGAGCTGATCCTGACAGCCTCGCCAATTCGCTGTGCAAGAGGCCTCGCGGCTACCTGTGCGAGTTCCGGCCGGCGACTCGACCTGCCGCAAAGCTGCAGCCGGCCGCCTGGAGGCGAGTGGAGTTCAAGCGGACCAGCTACAAGCCGAGCACCGAGTACTGCTACAAAGACCTGACCGGGATGCCGAGCTCTGTGAGCTGCGTAGCGGCGGCTGGCCGAGACAAAAACTGCAGACGCGCGCTGTACAACAGGAGGTCGAAGCTGTGCCGCCTGCTGCTGTTCACCGACGCTCAGGTCGAGTCGGAGATCGAGAACGGCGAGGATTGGGCGAAGTTCAGCGTGACGTGAGCGAGGACTGGGCGGAGTTCAGCGTGACGTGAGCGAGGGCTGGGCGGAGTTCAGAGTGACGTGAGCGAGGACTGGGCGGAGTTCAGAGTGACGTGAGCGAGGACTGGGCGGAGTTCAGAGTGACGTGAGCGAGGACTGGGCGGAGTTCAGCGTGACGTGAGCGAGGACTGGGCGGAGTTCAGAGTGACGTGAGCGAGGGCTGGGCGGGGGTTGATATTACAATATTGGTTAAAATTCAATTTTTTATCTTCCAGTGTACTCTTTCTAATATAATATCTAGTTTCTTTCGAATTTATAACATTTTCTCATACGAGTACTATTTGAATTCAGCTGAAGTGCCTCAGAAAAGTGCAATCCTCTAAAATACAGCAGTCTTAAAAACTCTGCTTGCTGCAATTAAAATCAGTAGAGCCTTGCGCTTGGCTTTGTGATTTCCATCGCGCATACAAGCCGTACGAACTGTGTGTAGTCGGTTGTGAGAACTGAGACGACTCACAAACTTTGCGTTATTTTTTAAGAATCTGCGAGTCACGAGTGGGCCCAAAAAGTGTTCTGAGATTGAATTTGTTAGTAGGAGACCGGGTTGCCAAGGGCTTCCTTGCTGATTAGACTTACACGCTCCCAGAAAACACACACACCTGGAGCAGTGCTGCATGTAGACAAAGGCTAACCAATTTAATGAGCAAACTGAAAAGAACAGATTCCTAGTTAGAGTCAAGGACGGTAGGAGTACACCGTTTTAGCAGTGCTAGGAAAATGGATGAAAAAATGAACATTAGCGTCTTTTCTTCTTTCTTTTCTTTTTCTTTAATCAAATTGCAGTTTTAATGTTTGCGCGGCATGTCTACAGGCGCTGTACATTAAAAAGCTGAAGCCCAACAAGAACATCCAACTTGGGTGATAGTATGGGCGAGTGTCTGTTTTAATTGATCACAATTGCCAGTTGGGCCAGATGTGCAACCGACAGCTCAGCCGCAGCTATTGCGCGGCGCATCTGAAGGCTGCGTACGGCTGTTCAGTCCAAGGACTGGGGGGTCGCCACACACCCTCAATTACCCCAGCTAATGCTGGCACCCATTTTGAAGCAATGCAGAGTTAAGTGTCTTGCTCAAGGACACAAATTGATCCAGTGTGACCGAGAATCGAACCCCCGATCTTCAAGTCGCGAGTCCGACGCTCTAAGCACTAGGCCACAACCCCATTGCATCATTTTGGTTTAATTTACCTTATTTTACGATCTACTAGTACCTGTATCCACTAAACTGTAGCAAAACGTCCGAAAGTACCCGTAGGAGGCGGGTTTGACCGGAAAAAATATACGGGGATTGGAAGTTTTCATCTTTTCAGCGCAAAAATTATTATTGCTTTTGATAGAAGCTTCATAAAAATTGTACATGTCATAAAAAGGACACAGCTATACTCAGTTGGTTTCATGAATCGATTTTATCATTCTTATCTTAATGACTGTGTAATAAAAAGTGTAACGAAATGATAAAATAGATTCATAAAACCAATTGAGTCAAGTGGAGCCCCTTTTTATAATTTTTAGGCAATGGCACATGTATGTAGAATATAAAATTATCATAGAACCCTAATTTTCTAAATGAAAAGTTTTATCTCCGCTATGTCTTTTTCCTGTAAAACCTGCATGCCTCTCGTCCTTCTACTTGAGTACTTGAGCTCACCTCAACTGCTTTATTGACAGTCAAGCCTCAACGCGTCTGCCAGGTGAGAAATCCGCTGTTTCTAGCTAAAGATAAGAAACTGTTGAACTCTCTGCACTAACAGGTTCAATTCGGGCAACGCAAAAGCACAGCATAGTGACCTCTGTGTGAGCACAATACTGAGTGTGCTCTTCAGACTCAGCGGACATCTATGTTGTGTCATTTCGGAGTTACTTGAGTTCTACTCCTGAAACTTGTCCGAGTCTCGCATCGATGGTGCACACGATGGAAACCGAAGACAAACAGGAGAAGCTGGCCGATGCTGCACTGCTGGCAGACTTGGATGCCGTCTTCAGCAGAATCGGTGGCACAGGTCGCTACAATGTCTTCACCCTGCTAGTGATCATCTGTCAGTTTGTGTTCGTGGTTGCCATTGCATTGTCGCCGGTCTTCACCACTGTCCAGCTCCCGGTCAACTGTACGAATCAGAATTTGAGCCAACAAGTAGAGGAGGCGTTGTTCACGGAGACGGCGGTGTCCAGATTTGAGCTGGTGTGCGACAGGGCCTTCCTGGCGACTCTGCCCACCAGCTGCTACTACCTTGGCTTCATCGTTGGGTGCCTCGTCTACGGGAGCTTCGCTGATCGAATTGGTCGGCTGCGGGTCATGCAGGTGCGACAACGGCAGTTCGAAATTACTTTCATATGTGCACCCGTGCACCTCTGCACCTCTGCACCTCTGCACCTGTGTACCTCTGCACCTGTGTACCTCTGCACCTCTGCACCTCTGCACCTCTGCACCTCTGCACCTCTGCACCTGTGTACCTCTGCACCTCTGCACCTCTGCACCTCTGCACCTCTGCACCTCTGCACCTCTGCACCTCTGCACCTCTGCACCTCTGCACCTCTGCACCTCTGCACCTGTGTACCTCTGCACCTCTGCACCTCTGCACCTCTGCACCTCTGCACCTCTGCACCTCTGCACCTCTGCACCTCTGCACCTCTGCACCTCTGCACCTCTGTACCTCTGCACCTCTGCACCTCTGCACCTCTGCACCTCTGCACCTCTGCACCTCTGCACCTCTGCACCTCTGCACCTCTGCACCTCTGCACCTCTGCACCTCTGCACCTCTGCACCTCTGCACCTCTGCACCTCTGCACCTCTGCACCTCTGCACCTCTGCACCTCTGCACCTCTGCACCTCTGCAGCTTTGCACCTGTGTACCTCTGCACCTCTGCACCTCTGCCCTTCTATGCACCTCAAAACTGTAACAAATTTCGCATTGCAGATCTCGCAGCTCAACATCGCCATCTGCACCATCGCAGCCTCCCAAGCGCCTTGGCTGTGGCTCTACTGCATCATGCAGGCTCTAGCGGGTCACGGAGACAGCGGCATCTCGGCTTGCGCCATGGCCTACACGGTGGAGTTCACCGATGCAAAGCATCGCACAGTTTGGGGGCTCAATCTGAACCACGGCTGCACGGTGGGGGCCGTTCTGGTTGTCCTCATCGCGTACCTGCTCAGGAACTACCAGGACCAGCTGCTCTGCTCAGGTCTCTGCTGTCTGGTCCTATCGCTCAGCCTCTTCCTGCTCAGCGAGTCGCCACGCTGGCTCGTCTCCGTCGGTCGGTTCGCCGAAGCTGACCAGGTGCTGCGCCGCATCGACCGGCTCAACAACGGTCGGAATGGGCGAAGGCTGCCGACGAGTTTCTCAACCGAGGCGCTGTTCTCCGAGCAGCAAAGCGACGCCAGATTGAAGCCGCGGGCAAATTTTTTCAACCTGCTCGGAGAGCCGAGCCTGCGGCGACGCGCCCTGGTCTCCTGGTTTCTCTTCTTCTCCGTCGCCATCGCTTACTACGGCGTCACGCTGGGCGTCGGTCGTCTTGGCGGCAACGTGTTCGTCAACCAGCTCGCCTCGGCCGCCGTGGAGCCGCCGTCGCGCCTGTTCTGCGCTTTCGTCAGCCTGCGACTTGGACGTCGCCCAAGCGTTGTTGGGTCGTTCGGCCTGGCCGGTCTCTGCCTGCTCGGGGTGTGTGTGTATTAACCTACGGCTCGGGTCCCAGCCCGCCGAGGAAGGTCGACTCCAGGAAGGTGGACGTCTCAATTGGGTTGTTCCAAAGGTCACTAGGGCAGAGCGGCGTCGGATAGACAGGGCAGTCGAAAAGATGGACCACCGTTTGGGGCTCCAGACCGCAATCAGGACAGACCGCGGCGACGCCTGGTTTGATTCTCGACTGAAAATCCTGGAGAAGCGGGCAGAAACCGGAGCGGAGCTGCGCCAGTATGCACCGCATGCGGCGGGGGAGGCAGGTTTCGGAGCGATGGATCGCTGGCCGTTGTGTTTGAATAACACGGTTCTGTGGCAGGCTGTCCAGCATGGCCTGTACTGCCTGCGTATGCTGGGCCCGCCTGGCGCGATCCCAGGCAGCAGCGTCAAGGACGTCCGGGGCCGGAACCGGCGTCCAATCAGCATTAAAGTGTTCAGCCGTGAAGATGGAGGCTTTCATGAGTCTGCGCGGCGGCGGAAGGCCAGAAAGGTGGTGACAAGGGAGTTCAGGGCGTCTAGCGCGAAGCTTGAACTGGAGCGAAAGAAGTCGGTTGTGCTGGCGGACGGTAAGCAACTGGACTTCACTATGAAGATCCGCTTCAGAGGTAAGGGCAGTGCAGCCGGTGATCCCGCGAATCGCTGCATTCTGGACCGATTGCAGCCGCGTCCAGGACGAGTTGGAGATGATAGGGCCCCAGACCGGAGCAGCATAGTCGAGCAGGCTTCTGCCTAACGCTTTGAAGGTGGTCAGCAAAAGTTCCTTGCAGCAGCCCCAGGAGGAGCCGGCGAGACAGCGTAGCAGGCAGTTCCTTTTCCGGGTTTTTTCCGCAAGAGTGGTAACGTGTCTAGCGAAGGAGAGCTTAGGGTCGAAAGTCACACCAAGAATTTTCGGATAGAGGGCTTGCGGTAGTAATGAGCCGTTGATGGACACGTTCAGTTGGCGAGAGTACTCGCGCTGATCCGGACTGAACAGAGTGGAGGAGCACTTTGATGTAGAAATTTGGAGCTTGCGCGACTCAAGGAACGGAGCAAGGTCAGCGAGATAGCTGTTCAGTTGTTGTTCAATAGAATAACAGTTTGGGGATGAGGCGGCAACGGTAAGATCGTCAGCGTAACCAATTAGTTTAGTGGCCGGATTGGATGGCACAGGAGCTTTAGCCAAGTAAAAGGCAAAAAGAAGCGGGCTGATGGCGCTGCCCTGTGGAACTCCCATGCGAACCTGCCGCCACTTCGACTTAAAGTCTCGCATGACGGTCCGAGCTTGACGACCAAGAATGTAGTTGGCAAGCCAGGCCTTAACAGTGTTAGGAAGATCAGACTCGGCGAGATCAGAGAGTAATTCGTAGTGGTCAACGCAGTCGAATGCCATCCGAAGGTCGATCGCGCTAACGCCGGTCCTGGCCGGCGGTTTTGGCAAACAAAAACCTGAGCAGATCTGCTCAACCAGTTGGCAGAGGGCGGTCACGGTGGAGTGATGCGGACGAAAGCCATGTTGCCAGGCCGGGAGCTGGAGGTGGTCAGTCAGTAGCGGAAGCAGGATCTTCTCCAGAATTTTGACGAGCGGCGAGAGAAAGGAGATAGGGCGATACGACGCACCATCGTCCTGCGGTTTACCATCCTTCAGAAGGGGACAGATTAAGGACTTCTTCCAGACCGCCGGGATCTCATTGTAAGCGATTGAGCGATTGAAGAGGTTACGGAGCACAGCCTTCGCCTTCGGACCAAAGTGCCTAATGACGAGCGGGCAGATTCCATCAGGGCCGATGGCCTTGGAGGGTTTGGACCCCTTGATGGCCATTTCGATGTCGTCAGTCGAGAAGACAGGGGCGTCTTCAGCGGCACGAGCAAGGCCCTTAAGACGTCGACGAACGACGCGCATCTGCGGGTTGGAGCAGTGAAGGCGCGGCCTCGTGAACTGACAGTTGAGACGGTCCGCAGTTTCGGCACCAGAAAGGGCCTGTTTTCCGTTAAACTTTAAAATGACATTCTTATCCGCGTTAGGACGACCGGTCAGCTTTTTAAGAGTGGACCAGATTCTAGAGGACGGGGCAGGCTGGTTGCCATTCTCTAAGAGAAATTCGTTCCAGCGCACCCGTCTCTCCGCTTCCAGACTTGCAGACTTGCTCGGGGTCGCCGTTCTCAGCGACTTCCCCGGCCTCACAGCCTGGCGAGTCGGCACAGCGGTGGCTGGCAAGTTCTGGATCAACATGGCCTTCGACCTCACCTACCTGTACGCCGCTGAGGTCTTCCCTACCGATCTGCGAAGCGTCGGAGTTGGGAGCGGCTCGCTGGTGTCTCGGATCGGCGTCTTGACCAGCACGCTGCTGCCCGCCCTCGGCAGCCTGTGGCGCCCGCTGCCGTTCCTGCTGTTCGCCGGGTTCTCTCTCGCCGCGGCCGCCGCCGCGCTCTGCCTGATGACGGAGACGCGCGGCCGGCGCCTGCCCGAGGCGCTGCAGGTTGAGATCGAGGAGCACCAGACGGCGCCGCCGCTGACAGACAACGCCGATGAGTTGACAAACTTGGGCCTCGGGAATTTGTTTTCAGATGGGCGGAGTAACTCAGCGTCTGACGCGTCCTGAGTTCGAGTTCGGTGCCCCGGGCTTGTCAACTAGTGCAAACCCCCTGGTGCATAGAGTGTACACCCTGTGGGAGCGCGTGCTCTGGTGTCAGCGAAATGAGCGGAATCTGGCAAACCGTTTTGATGATAGTGAAAAAATTATTTGCAAAGAAAAGTAAAATTCTTTCTGCTTTAATTCCGGCATTGCTACTGACAGTAGAGTAATACAAACGCAATTCAGAAACTAACAACAGAGTCCAGAAATCTGTGACAGCTCTTTTAAACAGAAGAGACGCATTGTATCGTGACCTCCTTCCCAGTCTGAGCCACATCCACCCGGATCTGCAGCCGGTCCACCTCTGTCCGCTCCGTCAGCTGCTGCACCAGCCGAGCGCCTTCCCGCACAGTCGGCAGGGCTCGACTGGCTGCTCCGTTCGTCTGCCTGGCGCGGCTGTTCGCCAAGTCGGCGGAGTGGCAGCCCAGCAGGTGCAGAAACTGCTGACGGAACCTGCGGCCTGACAGCAGGTAGAAAACCCAGTTGGTGCTGTTGTTCAGGCAGGCGCAGACGTCGGCGAACTTGTGTAGGAGCGCCCACAGTCTGGTGAACTCGGAGGAGCCACTGGTCAGGTGCACCTGCGCGTGGAGAGTGTTCGACTGTCTGTGTGTCTGTCTGTCTGTCTGT
>NIVC01000889.1:172500-185000 GCA_002269645.1 Macrostomum lignano | reverse complement strand
ACCGCCTGATTGGCTCAGACGTGTTAGCTACCTCCTGATTGGCTCAGATGTGTTAGCTACCTCATGATTGGCTTAGGAGTGCTAGCTATCTGATTGGCTCAGACGTGTTAGCTACCTCATGATTGGCTTAGGAGTGCTAGCTATCTGATTGGCTCAGACGTGCTAGCTACCTCATGATTGGCTTAGGAGTGCTAGCTATCTAATTGGCTCAGACGTGTTAGCTACCTCATGATTGGCTTAGGAGTGCTAGCTATCTGATTGGCTCAGACGTGCTAGCTACCTCATGATTGGCTTAGGAGTGCTAGCTATCTGATTGGCTCAGACGTGTTAGCTACCTCATGATTGGCTTAGGAGTGCTAGCTATCTGATTGGCTCAGACGTGTTAGCTACCTCATGATTGGCTTAGGAGTGCTAGCTATCTGATTGGCTCAGACGTGTTAGCTACCTCATGATTGGCTTAGGAGTGCTAGCTATCTGATTGGCTCAGACGTGTTAGCTACCTCATGATTGGCTTAGGAGTGCTAGCTATCTGATTGGCTCAGACGTGTTAGCTACCTCATGATTGGCTTAGGAGTGCTAGCTATCTGATTGGCTCAGACGTGTTAGCTACCTCATGATTGGCTTAGGAGTGCTAGCTATCTGATTGGCTCAGACGTGTTAGCTACCTCATGATTGGCTTAGGAGTGCTAGCTATCTGATTGGCTCAGACGTGCTAGCTACCTCATGATTGGCTTAGGAGTGCTAGCTATCTGATTGGCTCAGACGTGTTAGCTACCTCATGATTGGCTTAGGAGTGCTAGCTATCTGATTGGCTCAGACGTGTTAGCTACCTCATGATTGGCTTAGGAGTGCTAGCTATCTGATTGGCTCAGACGTGTTAGCTACCTCATGATTGGCTTAGGAGTGCTAGCTATCTGATTGGCTCAGACGTTCTAGCGTGCCTCCGGTTCCTCTCTCGGCCCCGAACCTCTTGTCCCGATTCCTGGCTGTGTCATCGACTCGCGCATCAAAGCGTGGATCAGGACTCAGCACCGCTCGACTTGGGCGAACCGCACGAACTGCAGGCAATCCAGAGGCGCTGTCCCTCAGCCCTCTCACCAGCTCCGGAAGCTCCTCTTGCGCCTCTCGCGCAGAGACATCCGGGCTGCCACCATGACCCTCTCTGGTCACGGCTGCTTCTCCAGGCACCAGTACCTGCAGGGCAACGCCACCAACGCCACCTGTAGTTTCTGCAACTCAGGTGACGAAACCGCTGAGCATTTCGTCAGCATCTGTCCCGCCTTCACGCGGGCCAGACTCACTTACCTCGGGCCACACACATCTATTACTGAAGCGTGCAAACCCGAAAACTTTAATCAGCTCATGCGCTACCTTCGGGCCACCCGCAGGGCTGAACTCTCCTTTCCAGAGAGCACTATAGCTGCTGGCGACACTGAGGGACCTCCCTGGGCGGCGCCAACCCTCCGTCCATAGCGACGCGTCGGCCGTTCAGGGACTAGCGGAATGGGCGCCCGCGCCTTCCCGCTGTGTCCCCTCCGGGACAGCCCTGCAGCTAAGTCAAGTCAAGACGTTCTAGCGACCGCCTGATTGGCTCAGACGTGTTAGCTACCTCC
This sequence comes from Macrostomum lignano, assembly GCA_002269645.1. Taxonomy (NCBI): domain Eukaryota; kingdom Metazoa; phylum Platyhelminthes; family Macrostomidae; genus Macrostomum; species Macrostomum lignano. The sequence continues at coordinate 183,387 of NIVC01000889.1, read as the reverse complement.
TGATTGGCTCAGATGCGTTAGCTACCTCATGATTGGCTTAGGAGTGCTAGCTATCTGATTGGCTCAGACGTGTTAGCTACCTCATGATTGGCTCAGATGCGTTAGCTACCTCATGATTGGCTTAGGAGTGCTAGCTATCTGATTGGTTCAGACGTGTTAGCTACCTCATGATTGGCTCAGATGCGTTAGCTACCTCATGATTGGCTTAGGAGTGCTAGCTATCTGATTGGCTCAGACGTGTTAGCTACCTCATGATTGGCTCAGATGTGTTAGCTACCTCATGATTGGCTTAGGAGTGCTAGCTATCTGATTGGCTCAACAAACTACGAGTGAAGCGTGATGACTAAAATTCTCAAAAGAGAGCTACGCTCGTAGAATCGTAAGAACTTCCTGCTCCAAAACGTCAAAACAATTTTGAGATGATCACAGAGCCTCGTAACTATAGTTCAAACTTGAACCGCAGCGAGGATTTAAGTTGGGTCAGCTAACCTGTATTGACTGGGTTGAATGGGCTGCTTGCTGAGTGCTTTAACATTTGGAGTGGAAAGCACACACATTGAGAGAACTGCTCACACAGAGAAAACCGCTTTTCGCGCTTTAGAGAACTGAGGTAGCCAGGATGGTCAGGGGGCCTCTTCAACTTGAACTCCTCTTCCGCTGCCCTGCTCAAGACCAACTCAAGAGAGAGAAAAGAAGCAGTCATCATCGGCTCCTTCGGTAGGGATGGAGCTCGCGTCCCTCAGTTTTTATTCGCCTCCCGAAAAAATTCGAAATTCTCTCCCCACAAGAACGATGGCAATTAGACAGATTTCGAACTTTTTTAGCTTCTTCTCGGGGCAGCGCAATTTTTTCCAGCAGCCGAGGATCCGGTTTCTGCTGACGAACTCTGGTGTCTGGCTGCTCCAGTCATTTCTGCTTTTAATTGCGCCGTGTGTTGAGGCAGTTGTTGCTGCGAAGGGCGGATGCAGGGGCAGCGGATGCCGGTAGAGGGCGGAGGAGACCGGGTGGGGGATGTTTGAGAGAATGAGAGTACAGATAAGAGGGAAAGAGAGACTAACGGTGTAAGACTGAGGATGAAGAGGGAGAGTGAGAGTGAGAGTGAGAGTGATAGTGAGACTGAGACTGAGACTGAGAGTGAGACTGAGAGTGAGAGTGAGACTGAGACTGAGAGTGAGACTGAGACTGAGACTGAGACTGAGAGTGAGACTGAGAGTGAGACTGAGACTGAGAGTGAGACTGAGACTGAGAGTGAGAGTGAGAGTGAGAGTGAGAGTGAGAGTGAGAGTGAGAGTGAGAGTAAGAGTGAGACTGAGACTGAGACTGAGACTGAGACTGAGAGTGAGAGTGAGAGTGAGAGTGAGAGTGAGACTGAGACTGAGACTGAGACTGAGACTGAGAGTGAGAGTGAGAGTGAGAGTGGGAGTGGGAGTGAGAGTGAGAGTAAGAGTGAGAATTAAAGAGTGAGAGTGAGAGTGAGAGTGAGAGTGAGAGTGAGAGTGAGGGTAAGAGTAAGACTGAGAGTGAGATTGAAAGAGTGAGATTGAAAGTGAGAGTAAGAGTGAGAGTGAGAGTGAGAATGAGAGTGAGAGTGAGAGTGAGAGTAAGAGTGAGAGTAAGAGTGAGAGTGAGAGTGAGAGTGAGAGTGAGAGTTAAAAGAATGTAAACAAAAGTCTGTAAACAATGACTGTAAAAGAGCCACAAAGCAGATGGTAATTGATTGAACTTGAATTTCAGTTTTGCATTGGAAATCGAATCAATTCATCGCACCCATCTTCATACTAACTTAGCAATGCTACTAACTATGCAAAAATATGTTTTAATATAATTTGAACTCCTGTGTCATTTATCAGCCATGGTTTTATAATTTTATTAAAATTTAATCAATTATAGTTCTTTAATTTTTTACTGAAATTTTTGTTTTAATGCCTAGCTTGATTTTTTTCCAAATTGAATGCCAAATTGAATTAATTTATAAATTCTCACCCGCACTCCTGAGTTTTATTCTCAAAAATAGATTCAATTAAAAAAACAATCAGCGAATGCTACCTGTATCCATGGAGACAGCCAGTAACCAATTGCTTCCAGGTAGGGCACCAGGTGACAGCCGGCAGCTGAGTACCTCATGGGATCAAAATCCCAATACACGGACAGGTAGAGGTACGTGGCCGCAAACACCAGGTTGATCAGGTCGGCCACCGCCAGGGCAGAGAACAGGATGGAGGTGGTCTTCTGGAACACCGGGTACCTGATGATGATCAGCAGGTTCACGGAAGTCCCCCAGAATCCCACAGCCAGCAGCAGCGGCAGGAACCAGGACATGAAGTACGCTTTGAACAGGTCGAATGCATCCTGGCTGGGGCCAGGAGGTCCCCGGCTCGAGTTCCACATCTCTCGTCGGGAAGTTGCCGGTTGTCCGCAGTGGCTGAGGGCCCCTGCATCGCCTTCTTGTCTGCAGCAGTAGGTCAAATCCCATTGGACAGGCAGGCACTCGGCCAATAAACTGGGGTGGGAGCTGAATTCATGGGAAATCAGCAACCAGATGTGATTCCCACATTCAGTAATAAACTTGCTTCTTTAGAACTCCCAGTCCTTGCACGGGGCCGAGGACTCGTCTATATTCGTTTGTTGACGCGAGGGAGTTGAACTTTTGAATGGATTTGCACATTTATTTTTGCCGAAATATCGAATAAAAATTTTTGATTCCCACGCTGTTTTCCCCACTCCGTTATTCCCACTTCGTTATCCCCACTCCATAATCCCCACTCCGTTATTCCCACTCCGTTATCCCCACTCCATAATCCCCACTCCGTTATTCCCACTCCGTTATCCTCACTCCATAATCCCCACTCCGTTATTCCCACTTCGTTATCCTCACTCCATAATCCCCACTCCGTTATTCCCACTTCGTTATCCCCACTCCGTTATCCCCACTCCATAATCCCCACTCCGTTATTCCCACTCCGTTATCCCCACTCCATAATCCCCACTACATTATTCCCACTCCGTTATCCCACTTCGTTATCCCCACTCCGTTATCCCCACTCCGTTATCCTCACTCCGTTATCCCCACTCCGTTATCCCCACTCCATAATCCCCACTCCGTTATCCCCACTCCGTTATCCCCACTCCACTGCATCCTTAGTCAGCACCCCCTTACTTTCTTGCAGCCCAAAACTGCTCCCAAAAATCCTCTTCCCATATTTCGCAGCCAGCCCAATCGCCCTGATTGATCTCCGGTCGCGCTGCAAGTGTCGGATTCACAAGTTGCGCTGGAACCAAGGCTGCATGTCCTAGTGGGGGACTTTCTCGCTTAGCCTAGAAGTTTGTTATCCCAAGTGCCTGCCCAGTCCCTAACGAGTCAAAGCAGTGGTTCTAGCAGCTTTCCCATTACTATATCAGGGATTCGAACTGCTGACTTGAACAGCTGATAGTGGAACAGTCTTGCGTGAGCCTAGACAACTAGCGAATATCGAACGACTCGACTCAATGGAGTCTAACTGCTTCTGGGAAACTTTTTCTAAGAAACTCTGCTTTTTCATAATCGCATGCATTGGTGCTATGTGATGACATGCTGTACTTTAATTTCAAAATTCTTCATTGCATCTAGAAAATTGTGACATTTTGCTGAATATTTTAAACTTAAGAATTGGGCGATAAAAACAGTTAGGAATGTAGGGAATTAGGAATGTAGGGAATTAGGAATGTAGGGAATTAGGAATGTTTAGAGGAATTAGGAATGTAGGGAATTAGGAATGTGTAGGGAATTGGGAATTTAGGGAATTAGGAATGCGTAGTGGAATTAGGAATGTAGGGAATTGGAAATGTAGGGAATTAGGAATGTGTAGGGAATTAGGAATGTGTAGGAGAATTAGGAATGTAGGGAGTTAGGAATGAGTAGGGAATTAGGAATGTGTAGGGAATTAGGAATGTGTAGGGAATTAGGAATGTGTAGGAGAATTAGGAATGTAGGGAGTTATGAATGTGTAGGGAATTAGGATTTTAGGGAATTAGGAATGCGTAGTGGAATTAGGAATGTGTTGGGGAATTAGGAATGTAGGGAATTAGGGATGTAAGGAACTAGGAATGTGTAGGGAATTAGGAATGTAGGGAGTTAGGAATGAGTAGGGAATTAGGAATGTGTTGGGGAATTAGGAATGTGTAGGGAATTAGGAATGTGTAAGGGAATTAGGAATGTGTTGGGGAATTAGGAATGTAGGGAATTAGGGATGTAAGGAACTAGGAATGTGTAGGGAATTAGGAATGTAAGGAATTAGGAATGTGTAGGGGAATTAGGAATGTGTAGGGGAATTAGGAATGTGTTGGGGAATTAGGAATGTAGGGAATTAGGAATGTAAGGAACTAGGAATGTGTAGTGGAATTAGGAATGTGTAGGAGAATTAGGAATGTAGGGAGTTAGGAATGTAAGGAACTAGGAATGTGTAGTGGAATTAGGAATGTGTAGGGGAATTAGGAATGTGTAAGGGAATTAGGAATGTGTAGTGGAATTAGGAATGTGTAGGAGAATTAGGAATGTAGGGAGTTAGGATTGTAAGGAACTAGGAATGTGTAGTGGAATTAGGAATGTGTAGGAGAATTAGGAATGTAGGGAGTTAGGAATGAGTAGGGAATTAGTGAACCCGATGCTTTGCGTGAAGCAATTAAAAATTTTCAGAGTTCCCTTGAGGAGTTCGTGAAACCTTAAAAGACGCAAAACTGTGCTTTTAATAGAAAATCTGAATTTAATTAACAGTTTCAAAGTAAAACTTTGACTTGGTTGCCATCTAATCATCTAATCACAATCTCCCCAGCTGTGCACATCTCCATGCATATTTAAGTGTCGCTACTATAATACTCGTACAAAGGGGCACTACTTCAAGATGAGTGGACCAGCATTGGATAGCAACTACAACAATAGAGATATGGCAGTTTTGTGAAGGCTAGGCAGACTAGATAGACAGGACGGACAAAGGAGAACTCAAAAAGAAGCTGCAAAAAACGAGGCTTCATCAAGTCTGGCTATCGTGCGTGCGATACGCGGCACCCTTCGGCTTCAGCTGCATGCAGCTTCCATGGCTGATGAACAAACAGGCCGTGAAGCCCGCCTGCTCAAGTTGATGAAGGCTGGGATGCTGCAAAGCAATTCCCTTTTGGTTCACCTGTTCCCAACACCTCTTCTCTCCTTCTCTCTACCTTTCCCTCTCCGAAGTTTGTTCACGACGACTTTAGAGTTGATTGATTGCTTGGCTTGTGACTGCCTGCCGCGGTTCGAATTGCTCTTGAATTTATGGTTTTTCCAGCTCCAGTTCGCCACTTAATTCAAGATTATAATGCAACAGCTTCATCCACTGTGCCCGCCGTAGTGCTCAACTGCTTCACGAGAGTTCAGCTACTTACTCGGTGTGGGAGACTTTCTGAAATTCTCAGACACTCTTCTGAGACATTCTGAGTCACTCGGTCTGAGAGTCACTCGGTCTCAGGGTCACTCGGTCTCAGGGTCACTCGGTCTGATAGTCACTCGGTCTGAGAGTCACTCGGTCTGAGAGTCACTCGGTCTGAGAGTCACTCGGTCTGAGAGTCACTCGGTCTCAGGGTCACTCGGTCTCAGGGTCACTCGGTCTGATAGTCAGGGTCACTCGGTCTCAGGGTCACTCGGTCTCAGGGTCACTCGGTCTCAGGGTCACTCGGTCTCAGGGTCACTCGGTCTCAGGGTCACTCGGTCTCAGGGTCACTCGGTCTCAGGGTCACTCGGTCTCAGGGTCACTCGGTCTCAGGGTCACTCGGTCTCAGGGTCACTCGGTCTCAGGGTCACTCGGTCTCAGGGTCACTCGGTCTCAGGGTCACTCGGTCTCAGGGTCACTCGGTCTCAGGGTCACTCGGTCTCAGGGTCACTCGGTCTGAGAGTCACTCGGTCTGAGAGTCACTCGGACTATGATTCACTCGTTCGAGTGAGTCTCTGGCTACTCTACAACATGATCCTCATAGCAGGTTAGGCAGAGTGAAGCAGTCACCATGGAATCACTCACTTGTAATACGCAGCACGCAGACCCCTGCGCTCCAGCACCCAGTGCAGCAGTGCTCGACAGCCTCAATTTAGCTTCAAAAGGCCCGGCACCCAGACGAACTCAACCTGCGGTAATTCTATTACTAAAGAAACCGTTTGTGCTCCGTAGACCTGGTTCGAGGATCCTCGTGGGATCAAAATTAAGGAAAAACGTTTATTAGGATGCAGTTCCCCTTTCCTAATCTGACTTTGTGGGCGGATATTCTGGCCAAAAAGACCTGAGCAAGCGGAGCAAGTGTATGCACTTTAGCCATTCGACAGTACTGACACTAGATCAGATAAGTCTGAATTTGTTCCTCAGTACTCTACTGCAAGTAGAAACATAGAAATATATAATGCATATAATATTACAAGATTAAATTTGTCAAACAATTGCCTTCATATCAGCTGGGTCTCTCACAAAATGATGAGATGAATGCAAAGGAGAGGGTCGGTACGCTGACAGAGACAGACAGGCAGACAGACAATAAGCCACCGCACTCTTCATCACGCCAGACTGCACAGCAACTGATCTGTTGTCTTTTGCACCAAGCAATGCTTGTCTCCATTCTCTGTTTAAATATTCTTATTCGTCCTTCTCTACGAGTTGACGAGTTCTCTACGATTCTTGAGTCTTCAACTCGGCATAGTTGAGCGCCTCAAGCGTTTATTTTAGTTTAGCCGTGTATACTCAATGCTTTTCGGAGCAGCGCCAGCCGGTCAAGTTTGCGAGCTACCTGCCTGCCTTCACCTCATTAGTGATTTGTTCGAAGTTAGTAAAAGAGCATTGCTGATAGCCGTCTCTTCAGTCAGGACCTGACAGAGGATGAGTTGGTCACCTGGCAGCGTGGGAGCCGAGGTACGTGTGGGCAGCCATTTAGCTTAATAATATCTAAACTTCATAACACCTAAACTTCATAACACCTAAACTTCATAACACCTAAACTTCATAACACCTAAACTTCATAACACCTAAACTGCATAACACTTAAACTTCATAACACCTAAACTTCATAACACCTAAACTTCATAACACCTAAACTCCATAACACCTAAACTTCATAGCACCTAAACTTCATAGCACCTAAACTTCATAACACCTAAACTCCATAACACCTAAACTTCATAGCACCTAAACTTCATAACACCTAAACTTCATAACACCTAAACTTCATAACACCTAAACTCCATAACACCTAAACTTCATAGCACCTAAACTTCATAACACCTAAACTCCATAACACCTAAACTTCATAACACCTAAACTTCATAACACCTAAACTCCATAACACCTAAACTTCATAGCACCTAAACTTCATAACACCTAAACTCCATAACACCTAAACTTCATAACACCTAAACTTCATAACACCTAAACTTCAAAACACCTAAACTCCATAACACCTAAACTTCATAGCACCTAAACTTCATAACACCTAAACTTCATAACACCTAAACTCCATAACACCTAAACTTCATAACACCTAAACTTCATAACACATGCCTGAAGATGAGAAGTCAGGGCCGATGTACACCCTGTGTGCGCACCTCCGCTACCGCCTCTTCAAACTCCTCTTCAAATTGGACAAATTCACGAAATTTGACACCCACCCCGACTCAGGACTTCCTCGCCCGCTACGCGCCCAACCTGAGCCGCAAGGAGCGCGGCAGTCTCACTGGGATGATTCGCGCGGCTCTGCGTGACTACATGACGGAGAACCGGCTGGCTCAGCCCCCGCCTCCTCGGCTGCTGGCGCCAATGTTGCAGCAGCGGCAGCAGCAGACCCGCCCGGAGACCTCCGGCTCGCTGGCAGACGGTGGCAGCCAGGTGAATCGGCGTCCAGCGACCGCTCGAGGCTGGACAAGCGGCATGGACGATGATGAGCTCTGCCTGGTGGGCAGCGCCACCGGTATTCGCACAGGTGAGCAGGGGACACAGAGTGACCCGGTATTCGCACAGGTGAGCAGGGGACACAGAGTGACCCGGTATTCGCACAGGTGAGCAGTGGACACAGAGTGACCCGGTATTCGCATAGGTGAGCAGGGGACACAGAGTGACCCGGTATTCGCACAGGTGAGCAGGGGACACAGAGTGACCCGGTATTCGCACAGGTGAGCAGGGGACACAGAGTGACCCGGTATTCGCACAGGTGAGCAGGGGACACAGAGTGACCCGGTATTCGCACAGGTGAGCAGGGGACACAGAGTGACCCGGTATTCGCACAGGTGAGCAGGGGACACAGAGTGACCCGGTATTCGCACAGGTGAGCAGGGGACACAGAGTGACCCGGTATTCGCACAGGTGAGCAGGGGACACAGAGTGACCCGGTATTCGCACAGGTGAGCAGGGGACACAGAGTGACCAGTGGTGAGCAGGGAACAGTGCGAAATCACTCAGACATCAATCATGCTGACATATCGCCATTCAGGTACACCCAGATACGCCCAGGTGTCCTCAAAGTTTGCACCTGAGGCTGAAACCGTCGCAGTGTCTCAGCAGCAAGAATTGAACGAGAAGAAGTTCCCGGACACTCTGATGGGATTCGCGGATGCCCAACTAGATTCAATGGAGCAAATTGGTGAGAATGAGCAGCTCGGGGGCACGAGCAGCACACAGAGTGTACATGTCTGACGATTAGAAAGCCAGGGCCGATGTACACCCTGTGTGAGCTTGTGTATGAGTGCTGTGCCTGCGTACAGCATTGACGCCCTTGTAATGTACTCATGAGTCAGCGGAATGGGCAGAATTACCTCAGTGCAGGCTGTGGGGCGATCTCGCCGGAGGCGTTGCGCCAGGGGGCCCCTCGGTCCTCATATGAATATTAGTTACTTGAATTATCCCTTTAAAACCTACTGTGCTACCAGGAAAAGTACCGGAAAATCGTGAAACAAAACAAGAGGATTTGAAGAAAGACGGCACGGCAGGTGAAGCAAAGGAGGGCGAACCTCCGGCCGCAGAGCCAGCCAAGCGACCAGCCTCGTCTAATTGGCTCACCTGGCGGGGCGCCACGCCGTTTTGCGCCAGCGATCGAGAACTGCGCGCCTTCCGGCACCGGCAGAATCCGCGCAAGCCGATGCCCGAGGAGCTGCCGCACGCAGCTTTGTACAGGCGGCCCCGCACTGCCCGCGGGCGACTGCTGGCTAACGAGGCGAGTGGAGTGGCTGCAAGTCTGTGGGGGGGGGGGGGGGTTTGCTAGTCGATCGATAAAATGGGGTGGCTGCAAATCTGTGCGGGGTTCGCTAGTCGATCGATAAAATGGGAGTTGGCTGCAACTCTGTGCGGGGTTCGCTAGTCGATCGATAAATTGGGGTGGCTGCAAGTCTGTGCGGGGGTCGCTAGTCGATCGATAAATTGGGGTGGCTGCAAGTCTGTGGGGAGTCGCTAGTCGATCGATAAAATGGGATGGCTGCCGATCTTATTGATCTTTTCGAATCGATAACACAATATTATACTTTTCCAGAACATCGATGATGCAGAAAAAGGCATTCTTAGCTGGATGCAAAACTCTAATGAACACGGTGAGTTGCTTCATACCAACAAATAAATTGACTCGGTAATGAGATCTTCTCTTGCTACGAGGTCGTCCATATTGCACTTCGCAGACAAGCAAGTTGCCTACAATCTGATAAAAGCCATCGGATCCAGCAGAGGAGGTGGCAGCCGCGGAATCGGGCTCGAAGGCCTCGGCATCGAGGGTGCCGCCGTCGGAGCCTCCAACCGAGGTGGCGGGCTGCGTCAACAAGTCAGAGGCTTGCCACTGCCGCCGCCTGAGGATCGGCACACCTTTGGCAAGCGAACTCGACCACCAACTCCGCATCGACTGCCAAGATCTGGAGGTGCCGAGTGAGTGAAATGGCCTTGAGTTTTGGGATTAGAATCAGAATAAGGTAGTTACGGGAGAATCGTACGTCGCAAAATTATGTCGTTGCAGTGCAACCGCGTCAACGATGCTGTCCAACGGTTTGAGGAACAACTACGCGTCAGTCAGGTTGCGGGCGCAGTCAGCGCGAACGTCAGCTGACTATGTGCATCTCGGCTCCGGGTTCACGGTAAGGTCATCATGGCAATTCCTGCAAGTCAACATTGACTCTCTAGATCTTGAAAAGTGTGCATTCACCGTACTCCGAAATAAACACGCACCTAACTTCTGCCATAAAATACCCACCTCACTCTGCCATAAAACACCCACCTCACTCCACCATGAAACACCCACCTCACTCTGCCATAAAATACCCACCTCACTCTGCCATAAAACACCCACCTCACTCCGCCATGAAACACCCACCTCACTCTGCCATAAAACACCCACCTCACTCTGCCATAAAACACCCACCTCACTCCGCCATGAAACACCCACCTCACTCTGCCATAAAACACCCAGCTCACTCTGCCATGAAATACCCACCTCACTCTGCCATTAAACACCTACCTCACTCTGCCATAAAACACCCACCTCACTCTGCCATGAAACACCCACCTCACTCTGCCATGAAACACCCACCTCACTCTGCCATGAAACACCCACCTCACTCTGCCATGAAACACCCACCTCACTCTGCCATGAAACACCCACCTCACTCTGCCATAAAATACCCACCTCACTCTGCCATAAAACACCCACCTCACTCCGCCATGAAACACCCACCTCACTCTGCCATAAAACACCCACCTCACTCTGCCATAAAACACCCACCTCACTCCGCCATGAAACACCCACCTCACTCCGCCATGAAACACCCACCTCACTCCGCCATGAAACACCCACCTCACTCCGCCATAGAGCACCCACCTCACTCCGCCCACCCACCTCAAATTTGCAGAACGCGTGCCCGCCTTATCGCAGCAA